>LQRL01100884.1:0-11230 GCA_001703475.1 Hydroides elegans
AACCCCCCCCCCCCCCCCGCATAAATAATAGATGGGTAGCTAAATTACGTGTAAAAATAAAGTATATATTTAGTTTCTCGTTATATTCCTTTGTTCATGTTTCAAGGTGTTCCTTTTCCCCTTATATTTTGAATCAATCACTGGAAATACCGGAGCCCTCAAAACGCTCTATCATAAATTATGCGCATCTCACCCCCCCCCAAAAAAATATATATATATGTATATATATTGCTTTATTTCCCGTATATATATTCCGACGTTGTTTTTCTTATTATTAATGCATCCATCTTTTAAAATGGCGGATCCCTCGAAGTCTGCTTCAACAAATTACCCCCTCTCATCCCCATCGCAACCTCCCCCACCCCATGAACCTCCCCCCGCCCATAAATAATAGATGTGCAGCTCAATTATGTGTAAAAATTTAGTCACCTGCCCACACCTAGGCGCAGATTTAGACGCATTTAAGACTAAGTGGACGTGACGTGGGTCTGTTGTTTTTGGGCAAAGCAACAATGGCAAAAGGCCCATGAGTACCTCCTGGGTTTCACAGATTTATGGGTTGAACGAAAAATAGAGAAAAATGGCAGGAAAGGAACTTCGTAAATGAATATATCTAAAATAATTTAAAGATATTTGCGTTTCGTGTTTCTGTTGTTTTCGAGCAAAGCAACAATGGAAATTAGGGGCTGGTGTGGGCCCTCCTGGGTTTCACAGATTTATGGGTTTAACGAAAAATTAAGGAAAAGGACAGAAAATGATAGAATGAAAAAGATATATTTAAAAATATTAGTGACACTGTTTTTATGCAAAACTTTTAAACATTCAGAGCTACATGCCCTGTTTTCGAGTTTCACAGATTAAAAAAAATTCGGTTCAAGAAAATAGGTGGAAAAAGAGAAAAAAAATGTATTTAAATATTTCTAGCTATATATCCCCTGTTGTTTTTGGACAAAGCAACAATGGCACGGGGCTGGTGTTGACCATCCTGGGTTTCACAGATGGACTGCATGAAGAAATCAGGTCGGTAGAATCACAAAAGAATATATCTAAAATAATTTAAAATATTTGAGTTACTGTTGTTGCGTTTACGTGGTTCTGCTGTTTTTGAGCAAAGCAACAATGGAAAGGCCCATGAGTACCTTCTGGGTTTCACAGATTTATGGACTGCATGAAAAAATCTGACCATGAAAATAGGTAAAAAGCAATCTTTAAGTATATTACTATTTAGCCCCGGTTGCTTTTTTTGGACAAAACAACAATGGAAAGAGGCTGTTGTGAGGCTATAGTTTTCACAGATATGTGAGTTGTATAAAAAATCATGGACAGTCAAAACCCTTTAAAAGAAGATATACATAATATTTAAAGATATTTGCGTTGCTGTTGTTGTGAGTAGAACTGGCCAAAAAAAATGATGTTTAAAATCTTAGTGTTTAGCCTCGATCTGTTTTTTGGACAAAGCAACAATGGAAAGGGGCTGGTGTGGCCCTCCTTGGTTTCACAGATTTATGGACTGCATGAAAAATTCTGGCCAAAACTATAGGCCAAATTTGATTTTAAAAAGCAAAGCAACAATATAAGGGACATGCATGCCCTCCTGAGTTTCACAGATTTATGGACTGAATGAAAAATTCTGGCCGTGAAAATAGGCGAAAAATGATTTTAAATATCATAATGTTTAGCTCATGTTGTTTTTGGGCAAAGCATGGAAAGGGGCTGGTGTTGGGCCCTCCTGGGTTTCACAGATTTATGGGTTGAATGGAAAATTCTGGCCATGAAAATAGGGAAAATGATTTTAAAATATCTTACTATATAGCTTCTGGTGTTTTAGGCAAAGCAACAATGGAAAGCCCATGAGAATCTCCTGGGTTTCACGGATTTGTGGGTTGAACGAAAAATTCTGGCCATGAAAATACGGGAAAATAATGTTAGATATTTAGCTATTTAGATTTTGTTGTTTTTGGGCAAAACAACAATGGAAAGGCCCATGAGTACCTCCTGGGTTTCACAGATTTATGGTGTCCATAAAAAGATCTGGACGGTAAAATCGTAAAAGAAAATTCTAAAAATAATTTAAATATATTTGCGTTAATGTTGTTGCGTTTACGTGTTTCTGTTGTTTTTGGGCGAAGCAACAATGGAAAGGCCCATGAGTACCTCCTGGGTTTCACAGATTTATGGGCTGAATGGAAAATTCGGGCCGTGAAAATAGGCGAAAAATGTATTTCAAATATCTTACTATTTATCCTCTGCTCTTTTTTAAAGCAAAACAACAATTGAAAGGGGCTAATGTGGCCCCTCCTGGGTTTCACAGATTTATGGGTTGAAAGGAAAATTCTGGCCATGAAAATAGGGAAAATGATTTTAAAAGATCTTAATATTTAGCCTCAGTTTTTTTTTGGGCAAAGCAACAATGGAAAGGGGCTGGTGTGGGCCCTCCTGGGTTTCACAGAGTTATGGGTTGAACGAAAAATTCTGGCCATGAAAATAGGGAAAATAATTAAAAAATATATACATGTATTTCGCCTCTGTTGTTCTGGGTATAGCATTAGCAACAATATAAGGGGGTCATATATCTATGGGCTCAATGAAAAATCGTGCGTGGTTAAATAGTAAAAGAATATATTGTAAATAGTTTTAGAGGTTTGCGCTTCTGTCCTGTTACATGAGTTTCAAAGATCAATGGGCCCTTTGAAAAAAAATCGGGCAATGAAAATGGGATATTTCGTGTCTATAAGTTTCATGGATGCATCTGGAAAAGACAAATGAAATTAAAATGGAAAAAATATAAGTGTTTTTTTATAAGTTTATCCGTGCGCCCATCTGGGTTTGAAACATTTTGAGTTTCATGAGAATTCTGGAAAACATTTAGGAAAAAAACATTGGAAAAAGAAGAATTCAAAAGAACGAAGATGTTCTTGAAATTCAAAGAAATTATATCTTTCTTGAATAAGGAGCAATCGTTTAAAGTTAACATACATTATTCTACGTTTTTCATATCATATATTTATCTTAATTTCTTACTGTTTTTGTTCGAGAACCTAGAATGTTCTACGCGCTCTTTTAAAAAATCATTTACAGTATGTATCAGTTTCATCATCCTTCCATCCTTAAAGCAACATGCTCAATTGACTAGTTTTTGTTAGGCTGACACATTTTACCGTTTAATCCATGTTTAGGAAAAAACATTGGAAAAAGAAAGAGAATGTTTTAGAATTCAAAGAAATTATATCTTGAATAATGAGCTATCATTTACAGTTTACATACATTATTCTACATTATCATGTTATATATTTATCTTAATTTGCTTTATTTTTTGTTCAATGACCTAGAATGTTCAATGGACTACTTATCAGACTCATTTACAGTATGTAATAATTTCATCATTCTTCCATCCTTAAAGCAACATGCTCAAATGACTAGTTTTTGTTAGCTAGACTCATTTTACCGTATGTATCATCTTAATTGTTTCTTCCATCCTTTTTTTAAAAAGCAATATAAATTATTCCAATTTATGTTTATTTATTTTCCATGTTTTTACGAACTTTGTATATTTCCACATTTAAAAAAAAAAAAAAAAAGAAGCGATATACTCGATGAGCATTTTCGTGAAGCTAAAGAGTCCTCCAGAGACATGCATTAACAATCATCTCTCGAATTTCTTCCTTCCCTTTTTAATATATATAATTCTCTTTATATATTATCCCTTGTTTCTTCTTTTTTTTAAGAAGGGGCATGTTCACAGGACTATTTTCTAAGGGTGTGGCCACATTGTTCAAACTAACCTTCAAACCTAGCTTAAAGTGATGCCGACAATGAGCATTTTTTTCCAATTAATCCCATTCACACCATCTTCAAAGTTGCTTCAAACCAGTTTAAACTTATGTATATAGGAATTTCACATATACACCTTTGGTTTGAAGGGTAGTTTGAATGTAGGTTTGAAGGTGGTTTGAAGCATGGTTTAAAGGCGCTTCAAACTAGCAATATGTTTGTGTCATGGGAACCACGACCTGAAGTGGTTTGAAGCTAGGTTTAAAAAGGAGTACCCAACGGGCCATTTTCGAAATAGTGTCTCATTTTACTTCATTTTGCCTGAAATGAATTCTAAACTACTTTAGACCTGATAATTATTTGTATTTATCGAATGGTTTTATTCTTAATTTGCCAGCAAGGAACACAGAAAATAGTGTGCCAGCAACTTTGCACAAATTTGCCAGCAGAATGAAACATTGATATACAAAAGTGTTGATTTTGCGCATAGTTGGAAAAAAGTATCTTTTTTGGACTTGGTTATGTCAATCTTATATGTAAAAGTGCATCACAGTTATTATCGTATGCTTAAACTCCATTTTATTATAAGTTTACAACTTTATAGGCTATTAGAGACATATTTTTAACATCGGTTTAATTCGTATAAAATGCCAGGAAAATATTTAAAATACAATATTCTATCTATTCTGTTCTGTGAAAATGCCAGCAAGATAGATATTTGAAAAGAATAAATATTTCACAGAATAAATCGCTGGGTACTCCAGAACCTGTTTAAAGGTTAGTTTAATCAATGTCGCCGCACCCTAAAGAAAAAAAAAGAGTTCGCAACAGACATTCATTAACAATGCATGATGAGAGTAAAGTGCCTTATTACTTGGAAAAGCGCAGTTAAATATTTTTAATCTTCCTCTGTACGTTCCTTTAAAAAATAGCTAATGCTGTGGCCACATTGATCAAACTAACCATCGAGCCTATGTTTAGGCTGTGGCCACATTGATCAAACTTACCTTCAAACCAAGCTTCAAACCACTTAAGGTCATGGCGAAAATAAACAATTTAATTAATGATTATATAAAACCACCTTCAAACCACCTTCGAACTTGTTTAAATCAGCTTTAAACTGAGGTAAATATAAATTTTACATATACATCTCTGGTTTGAACAGTAGCTTGAAGGTAGGTTGAAGGTGGTTTGAAGCGCCTTTAAACCATGCTTCAAACCGACAACGCTTTTGTGTGATAGGAACCACGACCTTAATTGGTTTGAAGCTAGGTTTGAAGGTTAGTTTGATCAATGTAGCCACACCCTTAAACCACTTAAGCTCGTGGTACCGACGACACAAATATATTATTGGTTTGAAGCACCTCTAAACCATGATTCAAACTACCCTAAAACCTACCCTCAAACCACCATTGAAACCATGATGGTAAATGCCTTGCTGGGAAAAGGATAGTTAATATTACATCTTTTTTTATCTCACTCTGTGCGTCCCTCTAAAAAAGTCGTTTAGGGCCTGACCATACTAGAAGCCTTTTTATTTTTTTGCCATAATGATAACCCCGTCTTCAAATATATTCCATATAAGAAAAACTAAAATGACACACAAAAAGCGCTCGTTGCGTTTAAAAAAAAACTAAAGTCTCGTTTTGAGTTTCCCGAAAGGAATAGAATAGAAGAGTACAGAATTAATGATTTTCGTCAGGGTATATATACGTATAAATGATATGATTTTTGAATTTTTTAGATAAATGAAAATTAAGGTTTCCTGGCTGAATATGTTTTTTGCCAGTGATGCACATGGTCATACCCAGTAGACATAAACACGTTTTTATAACGTAAAAATATGGTTTTGTATACACGTTACCCAAAAAATCACATAATAACGTACAAAAGACGTTTTCTGTTAACTGGGTAAGAAGGCAATCGAGATAAAAGAAAAAGAAAAAGAACTTTAAATGTCGTTGTACGGATATATCTAAAATCCAAACCTCCAACAATCGTGTTTATACGAATTTTCATCCATCGATTCCAACAAAAACACATGCAAATACAGATGTAAATATATATTAAGAAGTTCAACGTTTGTATTTACAGCTGATAAATTAACCACGCTTATATTTATCATTTAAGCTGCAAAATAATTGTACGTATTCTGGACTAAAATCTCCTCAAAATGAATATGCTGCAAGTGGATTTTTCCCTTCAAACTGGGTCCCATACGTCTTATCTAAGTGATGTGTAATAATTATGTGTGGAGCTGCTTTGAAACGCTCCCATAATCCATCCTGAGTTTTACCCCCTATACCCCTTCCTCCCCCGCCACCCCAAACTACTCAATCTCCCCCAGCTACCCACCTCCCTCGAACCCCCTCCAAATCTATAAGAAAACACTCATACAGAACTCCCTTTCCTTATATCACCTCATCCCCAGAACTCTCTTCCCCCCAAAATTCAAAAACCCTCCCCGCATATTTCTCTCCACCAACTCAAGCCCCCTACCCCATCCTAAACCCCACTTCCGACATAAAAATGAACATATTTTTCGGGTTGAGGAAGCCCCGCTATAGGCCTGGTCGTCTCCCGATTTCCCTTTAAAATTATGAAATTTGTGGAGAGTTTTACCCCATCCCCCCTATATCTCCTCAGCAACCCGTCCCCATTCGCCCGAGAAAAACTCTCCCTAAAACTCAGAACCCCATCCCCTACCACCAAATCTCCAACTCCTTATTAATAATGAGCATATTTTTGGAGTTGAGAAAGCCCCGTTATATACCCGGCCGTCTCCCGGTTCATCTTTAAAAATTATAAGCCGAAGTTCCCACTTAGCAAAGCACTTGTTCCAAGAGACTTTGACGTCATGCTGTAAACTGATGTTGCCGATGTCACTGTGTCTTGGCGAATAAACTCACTCGTAACGTCGCGTCGTTTTGTGACGTCGCAGCAACGTCGTTGCTAAAGATGGAGCTGAACAAACTCGGTATAAGTATCATCCGTACCACGTCGCCTTCCGCAGACGTTTTTTTTTCGTTCCAACTTCATATGAATGTCATCACAACGTATCAATGACGTAGCAAGGACGTCCGGAACGCTTTCGTATTTGCCCAACACGAACGCCCTCTCGACGTTGTCAATTAGGTTTCCCGAGTTTAAGCAACAAGGGAACCGTTTTGCCGTCGCACTGAACATTTCAAACATATATTCGGAACTGTTCCCTAATACCTTCATAATTTGACGACGTTGTATAACGTTGCAAAAACGTCATTTACCTCACTAGGGCTTGAAAACTGGAACTGGTTGACCGTCAGTCTGAATATTTTTAATTCTATAACAAAACAGTGTGCCTGCCACACAAAAAACTCACTCTGCAACGTCACATTATTTTGCGACGTCGCATCAACGTCCGTTTCCTGAGACGTCCTTTAAGCAACAAGGGAACTGCGGTTGACCGTCGCACTGAATATTTCATAAGGACTGTAACATCGCCTTGGCAAATAGACGTTGTTGCGACGTATAAAAACTAGGTTTCTGACGTCGAAACAACGTATTTTTACCAAGACGTCCTTTAAGCAACAAGGGAACTGCGGTTGACCGTCGCACTGAATATTTCATAAGCACCAGCGGAGCGATCGTGTAACCTCTTGGTAGAATTCTTGAATGTCATCAGATTACTCCGCTAAATGTGAGTTAAGTGTTATTGTTTAAGGCTCCACATGCGAGATAATGGGTTATATTAAAGGACATACTTAAGGCGGTCCCCTCGTCTGCTTTTCTTTAGGGATGTTGCACCTGATTTTATATGGATCTTAGACACGACGTACATTTTGTAGAGTACGCGTTTCTTCGTGAAAAATAGGTTTTCTTACTATGGTGGGGCAAAGCACCCAATTTTATATGGACTTTACACAATTCATTTCGTCTTCGTTCTCAAAGACACACATATAGGTCTTGATTGCTTAATAAGAAGAACGGGATAGGTTATCGATGTACTTTCATAAATCTAAGACAATCGCCACATTGAAGCTTTTTCTAAAATGCTTTAATCGCTACCTTAACGCTCGTTGCGTTTTAAAGAGCGAGTCGCGTTTTGCGATTCCTTCGAGGAATACATAGTCTGTGAGGAAAAAGCGCTCAAAAAGCTTTCAATATGGCTAGGCCCTTGTCCAAGATATGCTTGTCTCCGTACATCTAGGCCCATATGTATGAAAAATCTGAATGCACTTACATTCTAAGTTTGACATCGATATTTCGGTTAATACTTCGAATTTCTGATTGAAATATTCTGAATAGCTTGAAATCACTTTAAAAATTACAATATTAACTGCTTTATTACATAAATTTAGCCATGAATCAAGATTTAACCTACTGACTTAGAATGTAAGTGCACTCAGACATGTAAGATCTTTCATGCATATGGGCCCAGCTCTCAATACGGCCATGCATCCATTTTCGAATTCTTTTTTTCCTTCCTCATTCCATGTATGACTGACAAGACGGCGCAATAATTGGGGACGTTTTTCGGGGGTTGGCCTTTAAGGAAATAAGGGGGAAAACAAAAGAAACATGGAACCCGGAAAAGAAATGTCGGCAAACAGCTGCAATGCTTGTCAACCTGTTACCATGGATGCCAGGGCCAGTAATTCATCAAAAGGCCTTGGCCACATTAGGAGCTGTTTATCCAGAGCGTATCTAACATGGTGGGTTTAATTCTGTACACGCATATTCCACACTTTTATCCAAACTTTTAAGAAATAATCAAACTTTCACTTTTCCTCCGTTATATATCGATGTTAACGATGCGAGCTGAGAATATGGGTCCTGGTGACATTGTAAGTTTATGCTTGTGTCAGAAGTAATGTTTCATATACTCCCTATTATTTAGCAATTTACGACAGCCTGGCACGTCCCAACGTCGGGTTTACGTTGTTCTTACGCGCAACTACAACACGTCATCAGTGCAACGTCCTTTCTACGTCTGCGAAGCATTTACGGCCCTTCCGACGACTGGGAACATCTTCCCATCTGCGATGTAAAATGGTACAACTTCAAAACAACAAAGCATTCAGAGCAAAGTCGTATATTTTCCACCACTTGACGACAAACGTATTTAGACTTAAGTCTTTGTGTCCCTAGAGATATAGCGGGGACTCTGCCGCAAAATTACCTCGCCTCATCAATTTTAAGCTAATTGTGACTGCTCTGTCCCTCCCCTTATGCCAAGCCATCCCCTCCCCAATCCCTTGAACCTACGCCTTCCCCGACCTGCAAAACCTCCCCATACCACCCATACCCCCTACCCCCTCCCCAAAACGAAAAGCTGCTGTGGTAATTGAATTGAGACATCTTGCCATGGTGCGTTTTTAGAAGTGGTCATCAGTAAACTATCATAATTTAATGACGATGTTGGTTTTCTGGACTGTGAGTTTCAGGCTCCTAGCCTTAGGGTGAGGTCAAATTGGTCAAAAATATTGTAAACCTAACTTGAAACCACTGAAATAATACCTTGGAGTCTATGGCACAAATTCCTCATGCTATCCATGATTAAATACTCATTGGTACCAGATTGATATCATAAATATATATTTGGCCAAGATTAAATCTGTTTAGAATTAGGGTTGGCAAAATTGACAGCTTTAAACTTTATCCTTTCCTCATTACCATCCCAGTCTTCCAATGTATTTCGAGTAGGAAAATAAAAAAGAGACCAGCGTTTTTTAAACGCAATGAGCGTTTTCGTGCGTTGTTGAGTTTTCCAATAGGCAACATGGAAAAACATACATGACAAAATAGAAACCGTTTCTAATGTGGTCAGGCCCTAAGGTATATAAAGTTAAGCTTGATCTTTCTGAAAACGCCGTCAAGTGCCTCATCTTTTCGTCCGCATCACCTTTATTTACAACAGGGTCATATCGAGGCTTTGCGATAGATAATAATTCTATGATGACTGACATGGTTAAACCTGGAAGGTATGAGTCAAATGAAAATACCTACTCGGATATGATATCAGCTTCATCACAAAAGGTATTCCATTCCCTGATATAGAGGCTTATTATAAACCATGAATCCTAAAATAGGATGGTGATGATGGTGTAAAAATAAAATGAGTAATAGTAAATACGTAATAACAATTTTTTTTGTGTGATTTTTTTTCTGCCGTTAAATGACTTTCGTGATTTAATTTCACGTCAATCCAGATGTTTGATAACAGTTATGCGCTGTATTGACGTTGTTCCTACGTCCAAGTTGAAAGGGAGCGTCCGTAAAACGTTCATATGGGTCAGAATGAGAACGGCCTTTCGACGTTGCTCGACTTCTGGTCGAATGGGAATGTTTACTGAGGGTCCGGAGAAGCCTTAAATGTGATTATGATGATTTGCAGATATTATGAGTAATGGTTAAATGTGTCGTCATTAAGCAAACTTTTTATCAGTCACCGGCTGATGTCAACTGTTGGTGTATTCACATGGATCGAATCAAACATCGAACCCAGGTTTAAACCACTTAAGGTTGGGACGGTAGTCGATGTTTTTTACTCAAATTTGACAATTAAAGCGACTGTTAAACCAGCTTCTTCTTAACTATTAAAACCTTCAAACTCAATCAAGTTTAAAAATGGTTCGAAGGTTGGTTTGAAGGTACGTACCTAAAAAAAACGCATCAATCAAAAAAATATATATTTCATTTATAGAGGTTCACTTAATTGTTGCTAAATTTCAGGATCATGGTAGTTTATCAGTGAATTCGAAAAACTAAATATAATTAAAACCTGTTGTTACAAAGAACTAATTCATGCAAAACATCTAAGTGCGCCATTGATACTATTTTACACTCAGTCGCCTTATGCCGAGGGCACCTTTTAAAAATGTCATTTCTTAGTATCAGATAGAATTAAAGCCTATTTTATTTTTAGTCCAACCGCATGTTTTCATTAAAACTCATAATGCACCAACCCGTTCTTTAAAGGGGATGCGCTCAATGCAAAGTATACCCACCACCTTCAGTACAGCCCGCCCTCCTTTAATCAGGAGCACCCAACAATTTTGTCGATGAAATATATTTTCTGCGAGGAAATTCCCTTGCCGACAATATTTCACCGAACAAATTTGAAAATTTGATTGCAGTTTATTTTAAAAATGGTCCAAATAATGATGTTTTACACGAAATATATAATGTTTTGAGTAAATTCGTTTTGAAAGATGGGAATATAGTAATTTTTGGGAACTTCCAGAGGATCATGAACCATTGTAGAGTATCTTTTCAGACTAGCTGAGTTTTGCAACGATATGTGAGCTGTCCTTGCTTGCAAACAAAGATTTTTATTTCAAAGAAAGGTATTTCATCGCTTCATGCTGTCCACGAATCTAGCTTATTTCGTATCAAATTAAGTCATTTTAAACCAAGGTCTAAAAATATTTCGTTGGGTACTCCTACGCTCGCCCCCCCCCCCCCCCCCCCCCCCCCC
>LQRL01100884.1:23901-34894 GCA_001703475.1 Hydroides elegans
AAATAAATGTCAGGCCCCAACAATACATGGCTTAGGGCGCAATAGAATGACATTGGGTCGACTCTTTTGTGGGGGACACATTAATTAGTTTTTTTTCTTCGCGACAGACTTGCACAAAGATGCTCCTGAAATGAAGTCATTGGTTGTGACACTGATACCTTCTCAATGCAGAATTTTACTCAATGCGCCTTTTCCTTTTTTAAAAGCTAGCAGACTGATTAAGAAATTGAGTAAATTGAAATGTTATGTGCGATTATTACTAGCTGTAAATATACCAGAAATATGGGTTTATCTCGCAGTCTATGGCACTTACGATTTAAGTTGCCTGATGTTTCTATCATTTGTTTTGCAATTTAAGCTGGTAGACTATATTCAGCTTGAATACATGAGGCTGTTCCTAGAAAATGGCTTCATTAACACTTAACATAGCAACAGCTAGATAAATGATTTCACAACTATGATGATTTATTTGCAGGGATAACCATGTGACAATTTTTTTTCTCGATTTCTCTTTTTTTTCAAGTTCTATTTTCAAATGTGCAGTGATTAATTCAAAATTAACAAAGATTGCTGGAGTCTGGTTTTTACCCGATTTGTAACAGATCGATTATGAGAAAATTGGTCGCTATTAATTGATGGTTTTAATAAAAAAAATACACTTGTGTTTTACATAAGAAGATATTCCATGCATGTATTATATCTTTCCTGTGAACACCATGTGAAATACGAGTCATATTTAGATCAAATTTAATATGCTTTAGTATGAATGAATTGGGGTTTCGCATACAAATCTTTCTTTTCATGAAATATCATAACGAAATTAGACAGCTTAAATTACGCTCTGTGAAGCAAAAGGAATTTATACATCAAACTTTTTTTTCTTTTCCATTTAATGGAATGTATTCATACTTTGATGCACCAAAATTGTCGCACCCTTTGAATACAACGGCTGTCTTCGTTTAGTCAAGATTTTACAAGGGGTAAACGGGTAAATATAAAGGGGTACATAGAAGGACCCGGTTACATGGAAAGCTTTTTTAGCTTTTTAGCTTCAACAAAAAGATAATTCAAGAGTATTTCTTATCTTAAAAGTTCAAAGGCTAGAGGCTTAAGCGTTCAAAGTGGAAAACATTGAAAAAAAGCCTGCCTCTAAAACGTACTCGTATCTTAAATAAACATTTTCTTCGTTGAACCTCTTCTGCTATCGTTCCGCAATGTTAATTTACCACGTGGTGGAAAATTGCATGTATAATTATATTTCTAAACCCCGCATATATATTTTAAAAAGGGGAAAAAAACTGTTTCACACAGCTTAAATATATAGTAATACGATAAATATAGCCATATATATATAATACATTTACGGTGGATAAATTCAACAGACCAGCTACTATTGCTAGTAATGTTTTCAGTTCTAAATAGCTTTGATGTTTTTTGCATCAAATGAAAAAAGGATGGGTAAAATTTGGCAGCTTAATATTTGCTGAAAACTTCGTAAAAGAACGGACATATGTGATTAAAAACCCTTGATTTATTCAATATTAAATCGATGTGCAAACTCGCACATGACATTGGACAACAACAAATATGTACAAATACGGATACCATAGATTTTGAATATTCAATTTGATGAAATAACCTTCATCTAAAAAAGGTAAAATATTCATTAATAGTAAGAATAATTTATGTACATGTGTACAAAATATTGAGCATCTCAATATATTGAAATTTAATCATTTCTTGTTATATGTGTACATTCCTCTCCGTGCACAAAATATTGAGCATCACTATATATTGAAATTTAATCATTCCTCAGTAATATGTGTACATTTCCATCTGTGCACAAAATAGTGAGCATCTCTGTATATTGAGTTGCAACTCATTCCTCATATATATGCTTTTCCTATAAAATGATTACCGAACAAATGGCAATAGCGATCAATTGTTATTGTATTACGCTGAGTTTCAGCACTTTCCCACTTGGTTAGACGTCGGCTAAACGTCGAAAGGACGTTCTTATTTCAGTTAATACAATGTAAGGTTTTCGGACGTTCCCTTTTCGTCGCGACAAGATCACAATGTCGCTACAACGTCGCGACAAATTCCGACGTACAGAAGACGTTCATCTGACATCGGGACGTAAACAAAGTCTAGGAAATTGTTTAGCCACCAATACTTGGGCTGCAATAATGACGTCTTTTCGACGTCGCGCCCGCAAGTGACGTCGCATGAACGACTCTTGCCGAATGGGTTACGGAACTGTACGGAAGTCAATATATTTCGTACACCATTCCGATAGTTGCTCAAAATGCGGGCTATAAAACACCACATTTCCGCCTATACCAAAATCTATATTTCATCAATGTACGTTGGCCGGTATGTGCCGTTGCACATAAAACAATTATGGTGTGGTCAGATAACAAGAGTGATTCCTTTCGCCACTTGCTATTTTCGCAATTTTCTTTGTTATAAACTCGCAAGAAGCAACAGAATAATCGGTATCATATTATGAATATAGCCATCTTGAAATCTTTCTTGACCGATTTTGCTATTTTTAATTCTCGACGTTCTATGGACACAAAATGTATTTTACAGCCGTGTTCACGCAAAAAAACGCTTTGTGCATGTATAGAAGGGATTAATACCAATGTTTTTATTACAAATGTGGCTTTTAAGCTTTCAGTTTTCGAACTTTTATCTACGCGCCATTTTCTTTGCGTGAACGCGGCTTCTGGGCCTTCGTAAGCAAATAGGAAAAGCAAACCCCGCCGACCTAGACATCGCAAAATACACAGCTGTTTTTAGAGAAAACACATGTTTGGTAGCTTTGCTCTCGATTCAATGATGGGTTCCTATAGCAGCTAGAGAGTACTCACCGAACCGCTCTATTTATTGAGTAATTTACTCTCAATGTAGGCAGATATAGGGAAACAACAAAATGTGAGAACGAGTTGATGGGATAAAGTGTATGTCGGTAGTAGGTTATACAGACATGGGATAAATAGTACAATCATGTTTTTAGTTTATAAGGATGGAAACTTCCAAGATATTGCATTTATATGGTTCACACAAGGATCTAGACTCTAAGCGTATGGATGTGTAAATTTACATATAATGTAGGCCTATATTACTGGATGAACACGATAAAATATGATGGAGTCTGATTTTGAAATTTAGGATAACTTTATTCTAATCATGGTTTTTATATGCAGATAGTATTTTGGATTAATTTTGGTAGTTTTTTCGTTACGTTAGATACCCTTACGCAATTCGACGGGTGCAAACAGCAAGACTAAATTTAAGCGATTATTTTTGTCGGGTATTCGGTCTTGCCACAAGGGAAGCGTTTTGATATTTTTTTTAACTTGAGAAACCGTGATTTTCAATGTGGACCTTACGGGAAACGCCAAAAAGACTCGTGTTTTTAAAAGCTCGACGTTTTCTTGAGTTTTCACAAGGACCTCATTGAAAAACCATCGTTTGTTAGGATAAAAAACCGAGAAAAGCTTCCCATGTGACCAGGCCCTAACAGTCACTTCATAAAAACATGAAAAGTGCGTGAAGACTTCATAATAATTTGTGGCAAGGGGGTTCTCTCCAAGCAGTTAGCACGAAAAACGTCTTTATCTACAAGTACCACGCTCTTCAAAACGACTTGTAACGCTCCGACCAAACGTGACATTACGATAGAACGACATTTAGGAGATAGACTATAATTTTCTCCTTTTTTCATGTATGATAACTTAATGTTTAAGTAGCATTTTTGGGCCATTGACAGATACTTCTAAAACTGAATCTACCCTTTTTGACATTTTGTGTGCCTTTTGAATAGAGACCCCCACCGTATATAGTAGGAGAGAAAAGCATTGCAAAGGATTGCGTTGGTTAACTCACACGTGTTTTCAAAATACGCATCGAAGATACGTCGCGGACGTAGAAAAGACGTTGCATTGATGTCGCGTCCGATTGGGACGTACGAATTACGTTCTACGGACGCCGGGACGTAAAGAACGTCCGAAAAACGTTCATATAGGCCCAAAGTAGGTCGTCCTCTCAACTTCACGCCCGAATGCGACGCATTATGGTCGAGTGTAATTATCTTAGCGAAATTCGATCTTATTCAAAGTCAATTTCACTTCGGCGTAAACAGCCAATGATCTTATGCGGTGCAATATTAAACCCATATATAGTTAACCATAGAAGTCAGTTGTAACATCTACACAGTGCAACTCAGATGCTGGCTTGGGGCTACTTCAGAGTATAATACAAAAGATAGCGAAATATTCGTTCGCTTACTACAGAGCTCACTGCTTTTGAAATATAATGAAATAAAAATTACAGTGGCATGTGTATTAAAAAAATGTGTGTTTTATTTTCAGTACATCACGGCTGGTTAATTTTGTGTGGAGGCGTTGGTGGAATATTTGAGCTCACAAAGTGAAGTAAGTACATATTTGTGTAATATTTCATTTTTTTTTTGTAATTCTGAACAAATATGGCTTAATATTTACATGGAATGATAAAGATATATCATGTCACAGAGACATTTTCTGGATCACACAGTGATTGTATAGTTAAAAGCAAAGGTGAAATAAGTACGGAGTTATTTTCAAAAGGTTAGAAAATAATTTCAAAGTAATAAAAAAAAAAACTTTTTTTTTCTTTATTTGGAACGAGTTAGTGCAAATGAATGTAAAAAAATGTGTAATTAGTTAATGACATGTTGCATTTTGATAACATATGGACATGCTATAGGAAATCATTAAATTGTTTAATTAAGGGCAAAAATGTATAGAAAGTAACCATGATCTATATTGTTATCAAATCGCCTGTTTCGTTTGTGCTAGATATGGCTACGTTTTAAAGCGCAAATGTAACCACAACCTTATTTGAGCGCTGACAAGCAGAGTATATTTGCAATATCTACTACTCACAAACAGATGTGGGTGTCCGATAAAATTTATCAGTCGCTTGCTAGTCACTGTTCTTCCTGTTTCTACTCTCAGTCCAATTGGTAAGACGTCGAGTAACGTCAAAAGAACGTTGTCATTTGGATCAATAGGAACGTTTTTGACGCTATTTTTCAAAAACACTTTTGTGTAACGTTTCGATGAACGCAGATACCAGGACGTTAATTTGACGTTTGTGAAGCTAAATGACGTCCGGAAGCTAACATTGGATCCCGAACGATAACGTCGCATTGACGTTAAGTACAAAAAGGGCGTCGAACAGACTTCACATGCTGGCTATCTTCTCTCTACTCTAATTTCACATGCAGTCAATTTTCTCATTTCCCATTTGGTTATTGTCATTTTGTGTTCATTAATGTTTGTGTCACAGGCGCTTGAGTAATAATATATAGGACGAGTGAGCGAGCATATAGGATTTTTTAACATACATGCTCGCTGTGGTTTTTGAATTCGAAGACGATTTTAATATACGATTGAAAATGTGAAATGTGTAAATGTTTATTATCATCGCTATCGTTATGCATGTAGTTTGAGTAAGATGTTTTCGTTTTATATTTCGTTTGATAATTATGTGCTGGAGATACCGCTATTCATCAAAATCTAAATGTGAATTTACATTGAATCGATTGAAATGTTTCAGTTTAGCATATATCCACTGGATTTGGATTTTACTGTATTTTTAGTCAAGTTCCAGTTTGACCTTGAAGTTTTCTTTGAAGGTTACAATATGTAATTCTGAATAGTTTGGACACACTTGTATGCTGCAGCAAGGTATAATCTAGCTTATTACGTAATCGCTGTGAAATTTAAAAAATGTTCGAGTCCATCTCCAGTGAAATGTATTTTGTTTTAAATAGTTTCCCTTCAATTTCGCAACAGGCGCGGATCCAGAAAATATTGATCTTGGGGACGCAACAGTATAAATTACCAGGCTGAACCGGGAGCGCATTTGTTTGTCTTATATATAAGAGCGAACAGGGGAGGGGGGCGTGCGCCGGGTGCGCCCCCCTCTAAATCCGCGCCTGCGCAACGATCGCAGTTGAATCTGACTGAACCATAAATTGTGCATTTATATGAATGTATCATTATATGTTACAGGAAGTGGGTGATTGATGGAGTCCGGATACGTTCAGAAAAAAAAACAGCGAAAGGAAATGGCACTTTTTCGAGAAAAAAATTTCCAGGCGCTGTGTTAATTAACTCATCAACAAAATGGTAAATGCGAAGTGCTTCAATACCATTACAAAAATGGTAATGAAATAAATTTGAAATGAGGAGAGCGCAAAAAAAAGAAAATCTAAGATGAAAAATAAAATTCGAAGAGAAAAATAAATATATGACAATAATAAGAAAAAAGAAACTGGATATATCACTGATGTATAAAAAAAAAAAAAAATAAGACCAATTCATAACAATGATTTATAGATTAATCAGTATATTAATTAGATTGATGAGAGAGTTGAACTCTTCATATGAGTTGAAACGATGATCCATGAATTATCAATTTATGGATAATTGTGAGCAAGATCAATTGCAATTAAGTGATATTGTTGTCAGGCAAAATGATGTCAATCGTGTCAAAGTTTTTTTTGCAAGAATATAATGAAAACAATAGGACTACTTACCAAATAATAATAAATTAATTAGCCATTATTAGATGGATCATCGTGGACGATGAATCTTAGAGAGGATTCATGCATAGTAAATCCGATATCATTGGTGAGTAATTGTGAAGAAGCTTAATTGCAATTAAGTAATATTCTTGTCAGTCAAAAGAAATGCCAGTCGCGTCAAATAGTTGGCGTCGAAGTAAAGCATGTCAACTGAGAAAAAAGTGTATATGCCGGTATAAATGGACGGAAGTTTTATTTTATGAATGAGAAATCAAGAAAGTGTACTCTTGCAATAAATTATGGCAAAAAATAAAGATAGTTTAACCATATTTCATGTAATATTAAGATGGATGGTTACATGAAATATGCAAAGATTCTATTTGAGAATCGTTCAAGTTAGTTGG
The DNA here is from genome assembly GCA_001703475.1 of Hydroides elegans. Lineage (NCBI taxonomy): Eukaryota > Metazoa > Annelida > Polychaeta > Sabellida > Serpulidae > Hydroides > Hydroides elegans. The sequence goes on from LQRL01100884.1 coordinate 30,889, forward strand.
ATGGAAATTGAATTTTACTAGATTAAATAACAGAATTATTATAATTAAGATAATTGGATATTACGTTAAATTAATAAAATTATGTTCATATTTTATAAATGTTGGAATGGAATACAGAAGTATATGTTTAGCAATTAAAAAACACATGAGGAGCAGAAGAATGGAAGTAACACCACATATTTCTTTCGTAATATCAATTAGATAACTATTGATTTTGAATGAATATTTGAAAAAAAAACTGATTTCAAATACAATTGTTTATTTAACTTGATATACACGGTTTAATTTGGTAGTATTTATTTTTAAAATGAACATTTTAAAGGAATTGAAACATATCTCAGTTGCTTAAAAATGTTAATGAACTAGGACGACAAATCCAAAAAGAGGATAGAAAATGAATGATAACTTCGAAATGGATAATAAATCATTTGAATCTAAAGCAGCTGAATAAATGGTACAAAATATGCTTTTATAAGCAAGTAAGCATTTTTAATTGTCCAACGATTGTCACGTTTCCTTTTCACTGCTCCGCCCTGTCTAATTGATTATGGTGCTGGACGGAGGACTGATAAGGGTTGGTGCTTTACACTGCATTTGGACAAGATAAGAGTTAATTAATCTTAAATTTAATTTTATTTAATTCGAATTTAGTCATTTCAATTGCAAATCAACAATAAATTACGCGCTAAAATAGAAACGTGCAATACAATCTTTATTGCACTCAGATTTAAAGGGATGGATGGAGGCCAAATAATCGTAGCCTATTAATACTGCATTTGATCATGGCATTTAGAATCAACTTATGTAAAATGTATATAGAGCGTATAAGAAAATGCTTATCATAAAACTTCATATAAGATGCTCAACTATGATCGTTGATAGTTTGATTAAAAATAGTTTGAAAAGTATCCAATGGGGACTGCAGACATTAAACGAGTAAGTTTCATGAACAAATTATATATAAATGTAGAACAGATAGTTTCTGAGATCAAAGATGAGTGGTTTATAAAGATAACCATATCGGCCAGGTCAAGATCAAGATTCTATAATTGATATAATGATCTATATCTGATAGTGAAACCCCCTTGATAAGCTTTGTTGAATAATCATAAATCGCATACGATATGAACAGAATTTAGGCAGAAACAAGCTAGCTGCATGAATGTTTTATTGACAAGACCCTAATTATGAGAAGATAACTCAAAATCATGAATTAATTCACGGAAGCTATATTTCGAATAAAATTCCTCAATTTTATGCATTGAATACACTTTGAAAGGGACCGAGAAGTAAATTCATGACAACATGAAACTTTGGAACAGTTGACATTTTTTTTGTTAGAATTTATCTATTGAATATTGTACTCAAACTAATGAAAGACCAATTACAGAGGCAAGCTGAAACCTGCTCTTTATGTCGTGGTGGTGACATTTGAGTTATTAAACCACACGCGTTCTCGTGCTTTCCGATTTTTTAAATATATGAATCCTAAACACACAGCGATTGTTTGGATTTCATATTTATTAAGCAATAAAATGGGCATTTCATTTGGTACACAACCTTATCAAAATTGAATGTTATTATAATTACGATATCTACAGGTATATGCTCTAAATGTTTATTTGAAATTGAAACAATGTAAGATCGATGTGAGTTTTTTTATGAATATTAGTGGGCATAATGTTAAAGCAAACTACATTTCAATTCAATTATGTAAGTAACATTAACGCAAAATGAGTTTCTCAACTTTTTCATTAATGTACCTTTGATGTATTATATTTTTAGCATCACATTTGCCTTTGAATAATATTTTAATCAGCACAAATTAACTGCTATGATAGTTGGTGGATTTATTTTATTGTTGTATCATTTCTACGAAATACTATTTATATTTGTTGATATAACATGTAATTCCTGCAAAAAATAATTAATATTTAAGCATTTTTTCACTTTCAATGATCAAACATTCATATGCATTTGTTTCTATGTTTTTCTTACAATCGTTATCTCTAACAATCTACCGTGTAATGTCAAAACGCAGTAAGTCTAAAATTTCGAAAATTGAGATAAGCACACCTCACCATCGATCGATATCTTCACTAGTGTGTGAGTGCATCTTGGTTCTCATAGCACTATGCATGCCAACACAACAATGATGGATAAACGCAGTAAGTCTTATGTGCGTGACCATTTTAAACTTCTTTAATCGGCGAATACTCGAAAGTATCGATTTCTTACTTACTGCGTTTTGACATTACACGGTAGCAATGGACAACGTGTACAGTGAAATAATTCCTTATCAATCATGTGCATATCACTCGGTCTTAAACTAGACATGTGTCCCATCGGAGCACAGATGACTCGCAAACGGGAACCACGTTGGCCGATGATACGCAAACCCAGTTGTTACGTTCATTGCACATTAATGGTTTGTGCCATAGGTATACTTTTTTTTCGCAAACGTGAAACCAAAAATGGTGTATGAATGAGATTTATACATAAATATTTTAGTTAACAGCTCCTTTGGTTTAAGTATCAACTGTGTTTGATCATTAACTGTAAGCTAAGTCAGTTTAAGGACTATAGTAATTCAATCAATTGAAACATTGTAGACTACAGGTACCTCGGCTGCGCCTCGAAACTTCCCAATATCTAAATATATAGAGTCAGTTTTCACATTATTATATTCTACCAAGATGCGATCGCTTTGAACATATGCAAAACTACAAGAGTGACATGCGAAACACATAAAAAATATTCCATACCAAAACTACAGACCACATATTTATCAAACACAACAAAAACAACAAATATAACAACCGAAACATAAACAAACCACAAAAAATACATACAAAACATTTAGAATATAATTCTAAATTTAATTAAAGGGATCCGTGCATAAAACAGCAAATTGGATTCGAGAGGAACGACTCTAAAATATACAAATGATTCATTATGTAAACATTTTTTTAAAAACAGAAATCGTGCAAACGATTATTATAAAAGTTTTTTTTATCAGATGACATGGATCAGAAAGGCTTCATTTCATTTACTAGAGATCTGGAATGGATCATTGCAAAACTCATTGTACTTTATCTGCTTAGTGCCTTTATACATGGAACCCTTCTATTCTGCATACATTCCACTTACCTAGAAAGTGGATTAGCCAGTGTATCTACTTAGTGTAGAGACGCTTCACATGAAACAGGGCTTGGACCAGTGCTGATGTATATAGTTTCTAAACAACAACCTCAAACCTTTAACCCTTTTAGGCTTAGTCAAAACTTACAATATATCTTCAAAAAGTGTGCTCGTTTTGAAAAAAAAGAACCAATCAGATTTGTTTCTATATAGATGACCATTTGTTTTGAAACTACAACCTCAAACCATTAAACCCTTGTAGGTTGAGTCAAAATTTACAATATATCTACACACATTTTGCTGGGCCTTGTTTTTTAAACTACAACCTCAAACCATTAACCCTTTTCATGGTTAGTCAACACTTACAATGTATCAACAAACATTTTGTTAGTTTGAAAAAATGAACCAATCAGATTTTTTTCTATAGAGATGACCAATAGATGCAGACATCGCTATATGTAAGACCATTTGATGTTGAACTCTCCTTTTCCTACTACTACAAGGGACGCTACATGTAAATGAGACGCGACGTGGAAATGGAACAAATCTAAACCTTAATTTTCCAACATCATTTATTATTTTGCGTTGGGGTTTCGTTTATAATATAGTATATATGTGTATCCATGTTATGTGTAAATATTAACTTTGAAATTTGGTTCCATTTCCATGTCGGTAAAAATACATGTCGTGGCCCTTGTACAAAGATTTTGTTGGTTTTGACAAAAATAACCAATCAGTTTTTTTTCTATATAAATCACCATTTGTTGCCGGTGTTACGGTCAAGAAAACCCCCCTGGTCAAATAAACCCGTGGGGTTTTCGTGACTGCATTCGCATGCGGGCAGGAAAACCTGCCTGGTCACAGA
>LQRL01100893.1:0-11060 GCA_001703475.1 Hydroides elegans
GGGGGGGGGGGGTCCAGAATAAAAGGAGAGTATTGGGACAGTTTGTCCCAATACTCTCCTTATTCCCCTACTCTAAATTACGCAAACATAAACTTTGCTAATCGTAATTATACAGCCTTGTTAAACAACCGTCTGATCATCGTTTACATAATAAAAAAGCTATATGAAGTATAGTAACATGAAAATTATTCCAAAATTGCAACTTACTCAAAAAACAAGACCCATTACATGTTGGATACATTTTACTCAAGCATTTAGAATCTGTGAGATAGACACGTTACGTTAAGAATTGAATAAAACAAATATATTCCACAACGAACCACATTAAAGATTGATATACAATCAATTGAGCCACACATGATCAGCAAACAAATCTATAATACAATCTGTTAGAAAGGAAAAGGGAAAAAAGTGTTTAAACTCGGATAGGTGGAAACTCATAAGCCACAATTGGGATGATATACTCATTAAATGAAACTCGAATTAATCATAGGTTTTGTACCTAATGAATGAGCAATGGTACCATAGACTACTCGCTAATACAAACCAAGCAATGCTTGGCAAAGGAAATATGTGATATTTCCGATGGTGCAAAATAAAATAAAAACATAACGGAAAACGACGGAAACCTCCTGATGCTTTTTCAATTTTGTTTCAAATTGAATTACTATTCCTAGTAAGTCACATCTTGCTGCATTTAGGTACAATAACCTATTCAAAGCGCCACGGAGTGAGAATTAATTCGAAAGAAACAACATTTTTAATTATCTCCGTCTTCTCCAGTATATGGATATCGATCTCCCTTCCCGGAAATAACGACATCCCCACCTACAACGTCACTTGACAACACGTGACCGGAAATGGCTTCTTAATCTATTCGACGAAAAACGAGGGAATATGGCTGGGAGGGGTAAACTATGTGCAAGCTAAATGACCAAACTAATCCTCAAACTCCAAATCTTGCTGCAAGACTTTAGGAAGGAGGAGGGTTTTGTGAATAGAAAGCGACATACCAGCTGATCGTTTGAATTATTAACAAAAAAACAACAACAAATATATCAATAATCTTAGTAAAAGCATAAACGAAAAACTAGCATTTTCAAACCTAGAATACAAAGGACATGTTGAATAACTAAATGTTCATAAATACCTCCGGATGTATACACTAATACATGCACTCTTAGAAGACGCAGGCTGTTTCCACTATATCTCGCATGGAAAACGGTTTGCACTAATGCGCAAGACTTCAAATCACACGATATCCCCGAAGTTCGGAGATTCTGCAAAACCGGGAAAATCCCAATTACATGAATATAGACTAGACTGGAGTAAATATATATATAAATGCACTAACGGTATTTTTTGCATACTTGAAGTGAAAAATAATAAGAAATAAAAGGAGCTGCTCGCGAGTTCCGTAGAACGCTATACGGAACCGGCGCCTCGATTTCGGATGATCAGCATGGCGGACATTACGCCTACGCTTACATTTTCTGTCAACATTTTCTTTGATAAAACTGCAATATATTGAGGGCTATTGATTTATCTAGGTTAACATCTTTCGTTTAAAAGAATTGGAGTCTAAACTAAGCATAACGTAAGTTCAAATTTGTAACGAAAGCAATGGCCCCGCGGTGGCGCAATTGGAACAGCGCTGGACGCAATAGCGAAAGGACCCCGGATTGATTTCCGGCATTGAAAATTTATTTTCAGTTTTTAAAAGATGCATGCTTATAAACGTTTTAGAAATCGTTATAAATAAACTATTTTCCATTTTCTTATTTAAATAGTATTTATGGATAAAAACCTTTGATTTTGAATAGTTGTAGTGTAATCTATTTGAGGTTTCCCGCAAACCAGAAAACACAGTTTACATTGGTTTTCGAACATTTAGAAATTTTTAAACAACATATTATAATCTTAAATAATGAAAACAACTATAAATTAGTTAAAACATTTTCATGAAATCTAAAATGAACAAATAAATGTGTCATTGCTTGGGATTTAAACGGGGACCCCAGCCTGTGTCGATTTAATTTGACGAGAGTATCAATCTAAATCCACTCAAAAACATTGCTTAAGAGATTTTCCTCACATAAATAGCTAGATTTATAATCTAGATATATAAATTGATAAAACATGAATAAAACAAGAATTGGGAATATCTGTAAAAAATAAGCAAAAAACCAATCATCACATGTGTTTCTAAAGCAAAAAAAAACCAGAAAACCTAGCGCAAGTCCAACGCCTTAACCCCTAAGCTATGACGCGCTCATGAGATTTACTTGTGGCCTTTATATAAAAATATATCAGAGATATGCATTAAATGAAATATTTTCAAATTCCACACACCTTGGATTTCATTGCACTCTGACTGCCATCGCGAAATAAAGTACAAGGTGTATGGAAATATTATGAATTTTTTCCTTTATATTCAAAGCACGCTGCACGTCTAATAAACGCACTTTGATATCGCAAATTGTATTTAAGTTCACATGGCACAACTTATATTACCAGGATAACAAAACAATCCTAACATAAACAATTGTATGTATAACTATTTATTTTAGTGGTCATTTTCATCTTTGGTATTTTTACCAAAACCTAAATTGGGTTAATATGCTGTATTTAAATAAGCCAATTCTTATAAATGTGATAGGAAAGACCATCGCACAATATTCTGTTCATAACACCGATCTATATTTACAATGGGTACTGCATTTTCAAGAAAACAAACTGAATGCAACGACTCATTAGATTCTTTACAAAAAAGTATCATAAAATATAAGACGCAATTCAATTTATGAAAATGCGAGATATGATCGAAATACAACATATAGCTATGTGCCATATGGCAATGATCAGTCTAAGCAGGTTCTAGGACTGAACCCCAGAGGGGCAAATAGTGTTTCCAGCAATCTAGCTAAATAGAACAAAATCCCCGGGATCGTTTATATCATTTTGTCAATAAAGATTGTTTTGTGTAATGATAAAGCATAGAAAAGCAAAGTACAATGCTATTACTCTCAGTCATGAGTTTTAAAATGTGCAACATATCACTCAATATGCTGTGATTGGACTAAGGATAGATGTGATTGACTTTGTGCTCAGCTTTGTACTTAAAATCAAGCGACATGAACATTTAAAATGCACCCACTATTTTGATCATAGCTATGCATATAACCTGATGCACCATGTATTTTTCAGCTCAGTTTATAGTTTCCTTGTCTAATTTTCCAAGCTTACAATTTAAGATTATAAATATATTGAGGTTGCGGGGATACAGGGATTCTGTATTAGCTAACAACAATTATAGTTTTTTCCTCCTGGGCTAATGTGTAATGCACAAGTATCTTAATCGCTGACAGTGACGTCTATACTTTTATTTATCAATCTACAGGTCAAACTTTATGATAACTTGAATATTGCTTATCATTTTAGTAATTATCACACACTATATAATATACTAATGTAATAAGGTCATACGTTAGTTTAATGAAAATGAGAAACTGGTTTTTCATGCTTGGCAATTGTGTTTGCTACATAAGGTTTATTTTAACAAAAACGTATTTTACCCCTGTGGTCGACGTCATATATATATTAATACTTATTTTCTTTAGACAATTAATTGTTACATTGCACACCTGTCGTTTTAGGTCTGTAATCAATTCATTATTGATTAATAGATATAATCTAACTTCATGAAAAAAATATCGATACATTTAGTGACATATACCCCTTTTGCTTGACTTTAGTGACACGTTATCTAGCCACATGCTACTTTCACTTCGTTGCAATAACAAGATCGAATATATAAATTCACAACTAAGTACAGCAGAGCATAATAAACGACTGGCACCTAACAAAGATGTTTATATTTCTATCTCTCCTTCCGCTTGTGCTTGCCTCGTCGCCTTCGACTCACATTATTGGCGGAACACGTGTGACTGACCAACAAAGGCATCCATGGCAGGTACACAAATACAAAGGAAAACAAAATTTCGAAATCGTGTTAAGTACATAGTTATTCATTTATTATGTCATGAAATAGAAGATGATATGTACAACAAGACAGCTTTAACACAGTTTATCAATGATTGTATTCAGTATGCTTACAAGTATACCTACATCAAGGATTTTCTTCAATAATGCAGTTTTCTAGAAATTGTTATTGGTGAACTTATCTGAGGTCTGATATCGTTTTGGTCAGTTGCCATTTGTTCAATAATTAGAGTGACATTTGCTTTTAGGATGCAATAAGTATAATCTATTTCTTCAGGCATGTTACGGGAATCGAATTGGCAAACATTACATCACGTTTTAAATGAATAATCCAATTGCTAAAATGAATTGATATAATATATGAATGCATAATTAATTGGCGCATAGAAACATATTTCAAATAAATAAAAACATACTAAAAGAATATTAGGGAAAAAATAAATATTAAATATATCGTCAATTTCCTCTAAGCATATATAACCAATGTATTAGAGATATAATTAAAAACATTATCTCTTTCTCACAACAAAATCAGAATTGTGCTTGTGGTGTATTTTTGTTTTGATACAGCACCCTTATTTCAATATATTTGTATGGTATGTTTCAGGGCTCTCTTCAATACTTAGGCGGCCATGTATGCGGATGCGTACTCCTGACATCTGACTATGCTCTCACTGCGGCCCACTGCACGGATGGCAGGGATAAGTGAGTGTTGCTTATACCTGTGCAAGATAACTTCTGAATGATACAATCTTATAATATGTATTCTAAAATCTAAGAACTTGTCGGTTAACTGCGGCACACTGACGGTAGGGTTGGTACACCTTTGATTAACTTTGTTGCTTAGATATGTTTACCTGCGTATGTATATCAAGGGCTTGTTTAATACGAAAAACAGGGCTTAGTTAGTCCCACCACACATGCTTATGACTTTTATATTGATGGTGGTAATTGTTCAGGCGATAACGCTGGATTCACTTTAATTTATTCTAATTCACTTGTGGTTTCAGAACACTCCATATAGCATGTGAAGATATACTTTTAATATTTTGTATTTGTTCCATGCAAGTGTATAAGAAACTAACAATTATTGATCAGTATATGTTTGTTAAGGTATTGCGAATAAATGTTGGTTTGTTGGTCAATTGTGTATCTTATCAATATATCGATACCATTTCAAGTTAGTTAGAATATACCATACATTAATACAAGTGTCAAATCCTTTTTCCTTTAAGGATTATAATTGATAACTTATTTCTAATTATATTCGTTTAAGGTAACATTTGTTATTGTTTAATTACACTTATGTCTGCATATTTTCACGTTTTATAGATTCAACTTTGAGATGAGATTCAACTCGCTTCGTTGGAGAGCTGGTGGAATTCTGTATTGGGTAATGGAGATAATTCCAGTAAGTTTATAAAAAGCTCTTTAATGATATGATGCCCAGTAATTGCTAAAACATCAGATTAGAAAAAAATTCAGGCACAAAAGCTTTAACTTTATTTGTAGTTTTACTTGTTATTATTTCAATCTGTACATCACGTATTTTACAACTTTTTCGGGTGTTCAATAAAATCATAGCAATGCTAACTTGCAAATATAAAGTGCATTGCATATTATCAATGCCAAATCTACTTGTTCAATGAATGCATGGAAATTCATATTCTATAGAAGGTGTTAAAAATACTCATGTTTTTATCCCTTAAATGACATTTCATCTTTGAATGTATGCAAGTAAAAGAATATATTATTGAGCTACTTAATCCAAAATCATCAGGCACACAAGGTCGCTTTTTAAAACCTGTCCTTTTTAACAGGTATTTTAGATAATTTTTATTACGCAACAAAACGCCCAATTTTATTATCACAAACGTAATATTATACATGACAAGTGAAATGACAGGAGTATGACATATTATATACCAATTTTATGGAATGGTATTAAAAATATAGTGATTAAAAATGGTGTTAAATCATGCTTCAACGTTATAAACAATGGCATATCCAACTTGTGTATGTTGTTCTGAGGCACTCAAAACGCGTGTGAGTTAAACCCCTTGTATACAAATTTACCTGTTTTGAAATACCACAGAATACGTTTACAGATTATCAACTAAGCACGATTCTGTAAAATAATAGGTCAATCAAAGCCCTTCCAAGAGAAGTGACCTTGTTGTAAGGAGAAATAATATCTAAACCTAGATAAGTCTTGTAATTACAATTACAATTACACGATGAATCGAAGTCGAGTCTCCGAATTAGATACATGTCCACATCGGATAATAATCATATACCAATTCTGTCTATCCATAATTTATTCCCATAATGTCACAAAATAGTGCGTATCACACAACGTATTTTGTAAGATACCGAATTTTTAAAACAAGTTTATTCCTTTAAAGCATCCCGATTATGACGACGGATCCGGAGGCGTGGTGCCACATGACATGTGCGTATTGAGGTCTGGAGAATCAATAACTGGCGTTGCTGTCAGTCTGGACTCAAGCCAAAGTGACAGTGACTGTTGGATCTCAGGATGGGGTGACGACATTTATGGTAAAGCGTGTGACTGATTCCACGATTGACTCTTAAAACGTCATAATTTTAAGATCTGATATGTTCACAAGCAAAAATGAAATATATTTTATGCTATAGAGTTGGCATTATGTGATGGATAATTCGAGTTAAGCATTTGAACAGGCAGTCTTATTCAAATTGATGCCTATTTACATAGTTTATTATGTCATATTTTATTACATTTGTAAATCATTATCAGGGCCTTACCCTCAGGTTATTCACTATTGTTATAATGCCTAAGGGTCTTAATCAAAACGTTCATTGTCTCTCGGAATAGGGAAAAGTAATTCCCACACCCAATGCGCGTCGGCATAACTGTTCTCCAAACCTTCGGTCAAATAATTAATTTGATGGCCCCCATTCGGTTATTATAACTATCATAATGCATTTATCTGCATCAACAGCTGGCGAAGGTACTATGGTGCTTCATGAGGCTGATATAAACATCATGACTCATGAGGAGTGCAAAGCCATCTTGGGTACCTCAATCAGGGCCGATGTACACATCTGCATTACCAGTGACAATCGGGACAAGGGCGCTTGTCATGTAACAACAGGAATAAGACTTTTGTTTGACCGTGTTGTTTTATGTATTTTTTTTACAAATAAACAAAAAATCATTATGTTTTAATCGTGCATATACCAAATGCATAATGCATAAATAAAATTGATCCATAAACTTAGTTTCATGATGTATTGCAGAAATAATATTATTACTAGATGTGAGTGTGTCATACCTAATACACTCCTTAAATAAATATGATATGAATAGGCATTACTTTGAGCCATTGGTCTTTAGACATGACCACAATGTTTTATCAGGATTAAGCTATTTAAAGATCTAATCAATTAATATTGCCGTGCCTGATGCATGATTTTAACATTCATTTTTGGACATAATGGTTTCTATGAAAATTATAGCTTAACGTACTGGTAGTTTAAAACACATAAATAAATTAGCCATTAGATATTAGCTATTGAATCCTGTCTAAGAAAATTGGTTCAAGATATTAAAAACAAAAATATTATTTTTATGCAGGGTGACAGCGGTGGCCCATTGGTCTGCAACCACGGAGGAACCTCACCCGAACTGAGAGGTATCACCTCATTTGGTCATTTCTCATGCGACCATGTGTATCCCTCCGTTTATGCCAGGATCTACAATACAGACAATGGTGTCAATTTGAAAGACTGGATCTGTAAAACTGTACCTGGCGCGGGCGGATGCTAATGAGAGTCTTACTTATCGATAAGATCAATCAAAGAAATAAAATAGCCAAAAAGAAACCCGATTGGTTTGTTTTTCATATGTTTATTTTGCAAATTGCCAGTCAAATTAATCATATTAATTAGAAATGACTAACAAAAAAAATAACTTGAATAGTCATGTGTTGGTCCTCGCTTAAAATAACCTATTTAATTTATTGTTCTCAATTTCTCCGAAATATTGCCCCGTCCAGTCACTGTTAGCCCAGAATTTGTCAAGCAGCTTTTCGAATGACATCTAACTTCTCGTATTTACAAAATCATCAGGGAGCGTGTTCAATATATCGACGGTCCTACTTGTGAACAAGAACTGTTTTATGGCCTTCCTGTGTGGGACTATAGACTGTACCCTGTAGTTGATGTATTGTTTAATTTGATAACAGGCGTCCCATCGTCATTGCACTTATACAGTATCCTGTAAATTTTAATCATATCACTAGGTGGTTCGCCTGTATATTAAGGTTAGTAGTTTGAATTTCTGAAGGCGCTCAATTTATGTCAGGTTGTTGAGATTTTGTATCAATTTGGTTGCATGTTGGTTTACATTCTCAATATCATTAATGTCTGTGGATTTATGTGGATTCCACACGGTATATTCATAATACTTTGTTAGATTTACATACTTTATTACCAGTATCAACAGATTTGGAAGAAAAGTTTAGACATGGTGAGAAGACTTGCTTTAAATTAGCATATTGACGACCGTGTAATAAAACATCTTTGCAGATATTACTCCACTCTAGGAATCAAAATACTTATCCCAGGTATACCACGGGAATTAAGGTCTATCGGTCTTTTGGCACTTCTCATTCAGAAAGTTGTGAAACAAGCTTCAATATTATTTGTTTATTATAAACATCTGATTGTTATTTTCTGTTATACTCCATTTTATGTATCTTTATATTTCTATGCTATTGTAATGACCATTCTGTCCTTTTAAAATTGGTATTGGGGAGACAAAACATTGATCGAGAGGACTGGGATGAGTTATGGGCAGAGGCCAAGGAGATGGGCCGAATCGAGGGTCGATGAATTGGTATGGGGGAAACAGAGAATGGTATGTCAACACAGAAAAAAAATGGATCAAGAAGTGTTGGACGGGTAATGGGCAGGAGCCAGGGAGATGGGCTGAATCAAGGATCGATTCATTGGTATGTGAGAGGAAGCTGGAGGAGAGGTGAACCAATACAATTTATGTCGAAAGAGTCATCAGCAATTAATGCATAAGGGCTTAGAAGGGGTGTAAAAAGTAGTGATTTAAAATAAAGTGTACCGATAGAGAAGAAAAACTTACCAGGTTTCTCTGGAGCACGCAATAATGGAGCTTTTACAGGTAAACACAGTGCGGTATGGGGCGAACGAAGGAAACTCTGAGGCAACCAAAAGCCAAAAAACGAAAACCAGTTCGGTGAGGCTAGCTGCACTTCAAAAACTATATAAGGGCTCGGGGATGAGGTAGTGAGGTAAGTCTATACAGTGAGCCAAAAAGAGTGCGGGTGTAGATAGGAGGAAGACTATATTCAAGTCCCACCGTGGCCCTAATTGAAAGTCCATATAGTTAATATCTATGTTATGAAGTAGGGGGTAGGTAGCGTATGTGCGTTGGTTAGAAGTGCACGATTTATATATCGGTATGGGCTAAGGCCCTCACCAAGGGAAAAGGGCAAACGAACTAAATTGTATTCAAGCAGGAGTCTAGGTATGGGTGCAGGGATTTAGACTCTTATCTATCAGCACTTACTAGACTCAAACCTAAACTAAATACTCTTATCATGTAAGGGCAATCAGCGAACATGCCTTTCAAGGGGAATGTTGGGATTTTTTTTTAGAGAGAAAGAGATAGGAGAGGAGACATGCCCGCTTGGTACCAATACCAATACCAATTAAAAGGTACTCTATGGCAAATAAATCTTTCAAACTTTCATCTGTGAAGTCGGGTATGCAATTATTATTTCAACTGTAATTAGCTTATTTCTAACGTCTCGGTAACAGAATGGCATTTTATGCTGCACAACTTGCAGGAATGGCGCTAACGCCATATCTTAAAGAACTTTCAGAAATCTTGGAGTCACATCAAGATATCAAACAGACTATAAAAGGTTGAAATTGATTACATTACCATGTAACCTCATTATCGCCCACCCTTTCATGACCCGGAAATTCGGTCCGAAAGGAGCCCTTTGATTCGGTTGTGATACTGAGCGATAACTCTCCTTAAAGAGCCCATCAGTTAAGCTTATTTAGATAATAAAGTGCACACATTGTGACAAGTTCATATTACGACAACGTTCAAGTCTTTGTGAGAAAGGCCGGGGTTAGTTATTATTTCACACTTGCTATTCTTCCAGACCAGTCTACGTCACAGCATAGTTACATCCCCCAAACAAATCGGGGTTCAAGCAATGTGATTGGATGAGAGATTTTACTTCCTAGATACTTCCCCCAAACATTGAAAAATAAATAGCTTGTGATTGGTCAATTTTAAATATGGCGGACAGTGGTCCGCAAGAATTGGAGATAAACCATCGTCTGAAGATCAAAGTATGGAAATAGGAAGGGTAAAATATGGTTGTTTACATGCTGACAATCATTCAAAAAACCTAAATGTGCTTGCGTTGAAAAAAAACTCATCCAAAAAAAATCTCTGATCTCATTATTCAAAATGATATTTACAAGGGTAGCGTCCTGCGTCTGAAAATACAGAGAAACCTTAGAACCGGACACCTCGATAGACCGGACACCTCGCTAAACCGGACAGTTTTTTTCAGTCCTGATTTATTTTTCACTATTTTATACCATTTAAAAACCTGCTTAATCTGGACACCTCGCTTTTTCGGACATCGGACACCAAAATTGTAACCAATTATTGAAATATATAAGTATTTCACCTGCTTAAACCGGACAATAATTTCCTGTGAAAATCAGTTGCAATCATGAATATATGGTTTTGTTGTTATAAAAGCTCCTCGTAAGCACACAATGCCCTGTAAATCTCTTATTGTTCTCGCACATCATTCACACTGCATGAGTTTCAACATAAACAGCGGATTAATTGAACATAATCTTTGTGTTGAACGCTAATTGCACTTTATGGAACAAAAGATAGAGGGATGGGGATCGAAAATCCTAGATTGCTTTATGGGTATCAAAGGAGAAAGGGGTCCGTACAGTCAGGGTATCGTTATCCAGTGTCCTTTTAAGAGGGGCATCGA
>LQRL01100913.1:1830-36910 GCA_001703475.1 Hydroides elegans
CTTAAATTTTACAGTGTTTTGTTTTTACTGTTGGCTTAAATGAAGTTTTTCTGAAAATTATTCACAAAATAAGGAGAACAATAAATCTTACTAATTGAGTAAATAACAAAACTATCTGATGAATTTGTGACTTTACTTTTTCCCGATTGCAATGAGACTTGAGCACAATCATAATCATGTTAATATCGATTTACCTTATACGGGTACTCATTGGCATCTCATTAGCATATTGCCTTGTTTTACCAGTTATTGATTTTTTAAAATTATAACTGTTATTTAAAATGACAGAATCAACTGTATCCCTATGGCCTAGTGGTTAAGGTGCGTGACAGCGAAGTTTATTGTTTTGCAACCCAGGTTCGAAACCCAGCGAGGTCACTTCTTAATTATAGATATGTTTTATATATTTTGCAATTTATTCTTCAACTTAAAATTGCCATCTTTAATGTAGTAGTAATTTTGTTCATCAAATATTAAATAAGTACCAAGTAAAACACCGAAGAAAATGAAAATTATAGTATTTATGGGGAAAACATAATAATTTGAAATGAGCAAGCGGGCCGTTTTCATTTGAAACACAATTTAGCGGGCTCAAACGTAACTTTCGGCCCGCTACTTTCATTTGAAGCCCGCAAACCATTAAAAAATGCCCTGTAAAACAGCGTTAATATACCACAGTGCATCGCAAATCGATATTAATATAAAAGAGCTATCCAATATGGTGCATAGGATATTACGATAACGATTTGATAAATGGTATAGAAGATATTTAATTTTTAAGACACCCACCCCTAAAATCATAATGTCATTTTCTTCGCCCTGCTGAAACCACTGACCGGAATCCCTGGCCCCTAATTGGCTTATTTAAAGGTGTGTCGCATTTATACTGCACACGTCATTGGCGCCATCAATCAAGGCTCGCTATATAAAAGCACTGTGACACATAATCGATACTCGTGGTGTCCAGTACTTCACTTTGCGTTGAAGCCAATTATTGCAACTTTATTAGCTCTCTGCTTTATGTTTCAATTATATATGAAATCTATAATGCGACTCAACTATCTTATAAAGTTATAACAAAGTAGCTAGACTTCTATGTATACTCTGCCTACATATTAACCTTTTTCTAGATCATATCAAATATTTAACATTAAATTGGATTTTATTCCATTAGTTATCGAGAAAAAAAATCAATTTTGAGAAACATGATATTCAAATATAGGATATAAAAAAAGATTGCAGATAATTGTGCTTTTTTAGGAGCACATCATTTATCTAGTTGTGTTTTTTTCTTGTCGATTTTATAATATTTCGGTTCACTATATCGATCAAATATTATTATCCTTTGTTAGCAAAATAATTGGAATAAACTTTTATTTAAGAATTAATGAGCAACTGATTAACTTATATTTTATATTTTTTTGATATGCAATGTACATTACTTGAAATTTGTTTTCTCGTTGCACAAATTGGTGTGACCTCTACGAAATTAAGGAAATTTCTATTGGACTTAGCCTAAAAAGCGGTTGACCGAGAACAGTTATGCTCTTTTCGTTATGCCTTATTCACTGAAAAGATAAATTTAAATTGATTAATAACATAGATTCGAATAAGTATACATTTTTTTCGAGAAATTGAAGCCGAATAGTAAATTTCGTAGATGCAGTTTAACAATGAATTTTTCTAAGGTTCTTAAAAGAAGAGCAGCTGTTCCCCTAAAAAGGTGTTCCCCACCGATTTCCAGCTGGCTTGGAAATTTTGAGAAAATTCATTCTAGCTTGGAGATTTGAGCAGTTTGAGGAACACCTTTTTTGAAAAATTATATTTTTTTACAATAATTAGTGAGAATAATTATTTCGAAATTGATTAAACTTACTTTGAATTGTCTTATAAACTATAATTGGCAAGATATGATGCGTAATTTGGCTATATTCAACATTTCAATTTTCGCAAAAGGTGTTCCTTTTCTGTTCCAAGATTGCTAGGAAAGGGGGAACAGGCCAGCTGGCTTGGAAAAAAAGGAACACCTTTTTGCAAAATTCAGATCTTCAAGCAACATTATTTTGTTGTTCTTCGTAATTGTAATGTTGGTTTAAGTTGATTTTACAACTTTTGAAAAATTATGTCGTGGGGTGCTCTTCTTAAAATGTTCCCAAATGTGCACCAGTTTCGAGCAATTAACATATCACAGTTCTGAATTTTGCATTTGGTAACGAATTTATATTTTTATAACATGCCTATATTTCAACAACAACAAAAAATGGATCGCTTGAATATATATTTTCAAAATCCAGGATTGGTATGGAAGTCATTTATATTAAGATTCCCGGTATATTTAGTAAGGTTCTTCTTCAAACCGGTTCTATCTAGCTTTTAATACCACGGGTGTATGATTGTTTCAAACTCAATAAAAATGAACCGGTCACATCAAGACTATTTTAGGTACAATAATTATAACGTTAATGTAGAACTATAACAGTTAAGATTAGTCTAATTAAATTTGCCATATTACAAAATTTATTGTCCCTGGTTTAAGCAATAATCGATAAAGGCACTTTAATAAATGTGGAAAGGTCTAAATAACACACATATACACTTAACCTTTTGATTCTCTTCCCTATCCCTGGATAAGGTCTTGAACAAGGATCAAAACAGCTGATTTATGTTTTAATGGGTCATTTAATCACGGTTGTTAATGATATCTTTTGTGATCTACTTTAAGTTATGTGACCCGAGCGAATTCATGAGTTGTAATTACATGACATGACTGCAAAGGTTGATATGCGAAGAAATTTTTAAACTATTTAAAGCGCCTCTTTTTGTTATTTCGTATTTACATACAAATGTCATTTAGCAATTGATATAAATGAAAATGGGATTCGTAGCTTAGTGGTAGAGTTCTCGGTTCGTTATTTCATGGTCGAGGGTTCGAATCTAAACCCGGGATGCGTTGCCTGAGATTTCTGCAGAGCGAGTGTTCTTACACCGACTTACCCAAGTGCAATGGGTAATCTTCATATACCGGAAATATGAAATTCACCAATCACCATTTTGTCAATATAGCACTTTCCTTGAAAAATAAAACAATATATATATAAATGAAAAAAAAGTCATGAAAGTGACACGCTATATCTATCTTTTTTTCTCCCTAATGTTTTACTTGTAGACTATTCCAGCAACGTTTTGTACAACTAAAACGTTTTGATAAGACATATTTTTATCCAGAACTGGACAAATCAACAGTTGTTTATAGTAAGTTAAACATTGTTTCAACGGTTGTATTTTTGCAGTACATTAATCTAATAAGTATGTTGCTGTCATACAACCCCAACTTGTACCTGGTATGTTCTATACTTAAGAATCCAGATGTGTGTCCTAATCCAGATGATATGTGTGACATGTAGAGTAGTTTGTATCATTCGAGGTCAGCAGAAAAAAAACACGGCGACCCCAAATCAACCTTGGTATATCACTCAAAAAGATAAATGATGGATGATGAATGATTTGTTACACAAGTAATCAGTGCCCTTTAAAAGATCGCAAGCGCATAATAATTATATAATGAAATTAAATCATAATCATATACCATGATTCACAGTTCAACATTTATTGATGATTTTTATAATATTCAGCTTGTGTATCTTCATTGTTCAATACATAAAACCCATATTGCTAGTTGCATTGTAAACTCAAAATTGTTGGTAAACATTTTCTTAGCGTTGGAAGTGATAAAAGCAAGGTATGTAATTGCTTTGAAAGCAGTTCATACATTCTAATTAAAATCAATATAAAAGGTGTTATGCGACGGAGCCCGATTTAACTCAATGACGTTATAGTCCTAAAATACATTCACCGTATATGTCGGAACGTAAAAAATCGACTAAACATTATATGGAATTGAATCGCAACGTTCCTTTGGTGTCAATAAAAAACACGTTCTCATGGTATCACTTTTTAAAAACTGCGGAATACATTGGATAACAGGTTTGTTAGGAAATAAAAGTAAGCAAAAGCTTCCAACGAGGCCAGGCCCTTAGGTGGCATATAACAACAGAATTAAGCCATTAAATTTGGGTCGATGTGTACCTCAATGTAATCAAAAATGGTTTATCTTACCATACGCTATATTTGCAATTTTCGATATATGTCCTAATTGATATGTTTATTTGCAACTAAGGACTCAATTATTTTGTGAGGTAAACGGTCGTTTAAGTGGTGTACATGTAGTTACAGGGCATATAAATAACACTCTAAAAATTGACCTGGTCTAATTAGCACTACAGATTTAATTATATACTCAGATAATCTCATTTTTCAATTGATTTATTATTTACAATCGCTATCATTAGATGCGAATGAGGGTAGAAGCCTTGATAAATACTATGGCGTGATTTGCGGTAAAACATGAATGAATCAAACTTCATTTTGTACTGTGATTCCATGAATTTTTTTTTCCAAATTATCTTTCTATATATATAAACGTATGCCAAATGTAGAATTCAAAATCTATACTTTAAGTATAACTAGTGCCTTAAACTATACGACTTGAACTATAAGTTGACCTAAATAAATGAAAAAATAGTTTAATCCTTCATTTTTCCGTTTGTCTTACTTAAAAATTCTTACTTATAAACTTAATCAATGCTATATATGCTTTCAGTTATCGTCATAAATCAAGATGTAACTTTATGATGATCTTATGCATTTGTATAATTTATACAAACATTTATTAGTGCAGCTGCTCTCTCAACTACTTCAATCAATCTGTAACTAAGTCTCGAAACAGTTTTATCTTTAACCATCCCTTTTGACCTAAAACAGTCCATTATAATACCATCATATCTACTCAAAAGTTTCTTTTCAATGCAACCATGAAGACCACAAATCTTAAGCCAAGAGGTCATAATTAACTCATTTCTTTCCTTGTTTAATAAATGCACTTGCATCCAAGGCCATTTATTGAGTAGTTAAATAAAAATATAAGTTAATAATTATGACATACTTATTGTCCAATTACTAGGTATTTAATCATACAGATAATCCATGATAAACCCACGTGATTTCAAATCAATCATCTGATGGACTATTTAAGAGCCCGTTTCGAAGCGCGAAAGTTACTCCGATCAAATCTGGATTTACAGTTCTGGTCGAGTCTAACCAACTAAATAAGTGCGAGTTTTAAGACTTAAGTATAAATATAAAATTTTAGGAGTGGTAAAAATCTCATTCAATAAGTATTATCCATTATTTCATTTTTCTGAAAATAAAGACAGACCTAAAATGGCGACGTTTCAAGTCAAAGACATGGCCGACGTCTACGTCACCTACCGCCCTGCCTACCCGGAAGACGTCAAAACAGAAATCTACAACTATGCTACAAGCAACAACAAATTTGAGCCCAACTTGGCCATGGACCTGGCTTGCGGCTCGGGTCAAAGCACCGTAATGTGGGCGGAAGAATTCAAACAAGTCATCGGTATGGATATAAGCCACGCCCAGTTATTCCACGCGCCCAGCGATATAACAAATGTGAGTTTTGACGTAGGTAGTGCGGAAAACGTGGACATGGGTAATGATAAAGTGGATTTGGTAACCATAGCTCAGGCGATGCATTGGATTAATCCGGATAAGGCCTATGCGGAAGCGAAGAGGATTTTGAAACCCGGGGGTGTGTTTGCCACGTATGCGTATGGGAATCCGTCGCTTGATAAGGAGAAGGCGCATCACCTGGTTATGAAAGAAGTAAGCTATATGTTTCGCACTGTATAAACACATTTTACCTGCTAAGATAGTTTGTTGAAAATTAACATAATTATATTATCATCATATTTAAAATTCGTTCATTTAAATATTTGGAAAACGTGTGCATGGTTCGAGCATAACTTTCCCTTAGTAACGATCCGCCCTTTTGCTAAAGGTTTTCATAGAACCATGAGTTATCAGTAGTTATAAAGCAAAACAATATTGCAATTGTTGGCGGTATTCGTAGTGCATAAACATGTAAATTCGCAAAACTGATCATAAACCACATGTTGTGTTATTTGTGTTATATCTTAAAATAATCTTGATCTTATATCCGTGTGACATATTCATCAACGTAAACGTTTCAGTCTACAGGTTAAAAGAATATTATTACATTAAAAAGTAAACTATACTCTATCTTTTATCATTTCAACGAGCTATGTTTATCGCCAAATATGTTATTATTTCAGTTTTACAAAGACACACTGTACAAAGGCGGTTACTGGGAAGATGGACGAAAACACATTGACAACTGCTACTCAGACTTCAAACTGCCATTCGACGATGTTCAGAGGTTAATTTTTGTAATCTATTTTCATTTTACATTATTTTTATTTCTTATTTACATTTTACATGTTGGAAACAGTATACCGGGCAATATCAATCGGGCAATATCACTTATGATTTTGCCCCGTAGCAGCGACCTCTAATTTATTATTTTTATATTTCATACATTATTTTCGGGCATGGGCAATACTAATGCCATTAATCGGATAGTTCCTTTCGTATAACATGGGAACTGATAATAAATATATGGAAGGCTGGCATTGGTTAAGGGAAACTAATATTGTTAATGGACTAAAGTGATGATTATAATTCATATCAAAGCAAAACATGGAACAACTATAGCATCAAGAGGGCCGAATCATCATAACGAGAATTTACTTAGATTTTCGATTCTTTTGAATTATCATTTAATCAGATATGTTCCTATAATATGTTACAGTGAAAGCATTATTCGGCATATTATAAAAAGCTGTAACACAGTTACTATATTCGATAACGATAACAAGCTTTGAATGAGGCCAACTCCATAGATGTCCTGAAATGTCTTGAAACGATGTTATTTATCATGGATAATAACCAGTGTATGCTGTCCTTCATTGAACACATGTCTTAATACAATTACAAATACAACATCGTGCATTTAAAAAATAGGGCTCAATGCACTAGTGCGTTACATATTTTTAGATGCAAGATATTTCTAATGTGTCTTTGATACAGATTCGAAATCAAGAAACACTTTATGCACTAATATTCACATCATAATCACATGGCCCCAGATCCAGGTCACTTAATTGATCTAGTTATAGCTATACCTAGCTTCGTAGCCTTGTCAGTACCAGTTCGATACCGTTACAAGTCTGATTGATAAATTTGATTTTGATAAGTAAAACCTGAAAATAACAAAGGTTAAGTAGCAATTCCTTTGTAATTCACCTATTTGATTTTATTGTTGCTGTTTTGTCGTGCTTTCGAAGGAGAATCTGTCAAAACAATTTCTTAGTTGACTCAAAGGAAGCTTTTCTAAAAGGCCTAAATCAGATTTGACACTGTCTTTTTTAAATTTTAAGGGTGGACTCGGCGTCTAGTTTTCATTTAAGCTTTGGCACCGTATCCATTTTGTAGACTCTATTTCCAGGTTGTCACACGGTTCTTTTTTATTATTTATTTCAGGGTTGACACAGTGTTCATGGAAGCTCAGTGGTCTATCGACCATTTCATTGGCTACCTCTCATCTTGGTCCGCATATCGCACTTTCATCAAGAAGAACCCAAAGTCAAAGGCCCTTCAAGACATCAAGAAAAGGTAATGTGATTATAATTATGATCTGCTATTATTACAAAGTAAACTCATCTTGTGATTAGCATACTACTAAACGTAACAAGAGCCCTTGTTTTTCATTGTCTTTTTATATAGAACTCAGGTGCTGATCACATCAAAGGTGTTCAAAGTTTTTACCATCAATCAAATGCTAATAAAATGCTTATAAAAATACATTGTATACACTCGAACCATGGTCTGCAAAATATGGTTCAACTATTGCTGTCTGAAGAGATACTCTTATATTTTCTATTTGACGAACATTTGTGAAAAAAGATACATGCATCTTGTGATAAGTAAACTGCTAGTTACCGAACCGTTTTTAAAATCATTCTATGACTATTGATGATTCTCATACGAATGGTACAGTTTTGTCGTACAACCAAGGCGTATAGAATATGTTTCCTGGTTCCTGTTGACATATAATCTTATGTAGTGGCTATTATGCAACAGGAGGCAGCGTTTTAGAAGTTCAGAATCTTAAGTTGTGACTAATCTGGAACTTCCTGGAGCTAAGTCTTTATAAACGAAAATCAATGAAATTGTGCCTTTAATGAAAATGAAACGTCATGGTTGGTTCATGTGATTACAACTCACTCGGCAAGGGTCGTCCATAGTACGTCGCATTCGGACGTGACATCGAGAGGACGACCTACTTTGGGCCCATATGAAAGTTTTCCGGACGTCCTTTTTACGTCCCGACGTCCGTATAACGAAATTCCTACGTCTGATTTTGAGGCGACGTCGATGTAACGTCTTTTCTACATCCGCGACGAATAAGGACGTTCGGAAAACTTTCATACGGGCCCAAAGTAGGGCGTCCGCGTCTGGGGACGTCTTGTCGAGTGGGAAGAACCTATTATAGAATTCATTATAAAAATATACTTGTTTTTACTTTCAGTTTGCGAAAATTGTACGCCAAGGATGAAAGCATCGTAGTGACGTGGCCTATCTTCATCCTTCTCGGCAGAAAGTGATGAAATAATTTTAAGTGAAATATTTGCAATATGAACCGAATGAAAAACTGAAGTGTGAATGAATATCCAAGTTTGGCGATTTTCTTTGCACCTTGAACAGATTCACTAGCTGAAAGGTTTAGGTAATTATCCAAAAAAAAAGTTAAGTGTGAATCTTATAATATACCAGTTAACCCTTTGATTATACTGTACAATGTAACGTGTATTTGTAAATACAAGTAGGTCAAATATTCCCATGCTGTATGAAGTAGGGGTTTAACTAAGAAACTGAGATGCCTGGATCATGAGGACCAACCGGGGGCGCCAATGCACCAAAGTATATATATTTAGATTACGCCTCTATAGCTCAGTGGTAGAACACAAGTGCATGAAGCAGCGGGTTCGGTTATATATTATTAGTATCCGATTGTTATTGGCTCTCCATGGGTCTTTGCTCGTACGTCATATATGAAAGTATCTATTAGATTTAATTTAGGTCTGGGAATACTTAGGCTTTTTAATTTCATATGTAAGGCAATGATAATAAGTTTCAAGGTTTATTGCATTTAAAATGAGGATTCATTGGGATATTTTTAATCACATACCTTTGTGATTGCTAGTTTGAACGAATAAATATATATATATTCATGAACATGAATGTTTATAATTTAAACATTTGTGTGCTAAAACTAGCAATTGTAGATTTTCTTGAATACATGTATATCTGTAGGAAAATATTTTAATTAGGAAATCATTTTGATGATTATTGATTTGTTTTTGTATTAAGAATCTATAAACGTAATTACTAATACGATTATTTATACACATTGAATGTATTTACTTTAAATTAAATTTAAATTTATCTACAAACATATTATTGAATATATAAAAAAAATATTTTATATTTTTACATTGGGCATATTATATTAATAATTAGACTGTATTATAATTTTGACTGATAAAATACAATATCTGTTAAAATGTTAATCATCTATTCCTACATATCATATTTAGGAGTGCATACGGTGAAATTAAATGTATGGTCTTTCAATAAATCTTTCATACGTTAATGTCGCGAATTACATTGATGAAGAGAATATTAGACACATTTGCAACAAACATCATGCGTAAACTAACATTTTCTTGAAATAAACTATCTATATGATCAGCTTGTTCTTATTATCTCGACTTTTATTCGTTACAAAATATATAAGTTTGTAGAAATTTTATTTTATATACTCACCCAAACAAGAAAGTATATTATGACTTTAGGGGGTCATATCTCTAGTTCTACTGAATGGATCCTCATGAAATTACAGAAATATATAATTCAACACATTATTAATGGCCTTGAAATTTTACAAGCTAATTAGAAATAAAACAATAACGTAGCAGTACCTTAACTTTTACTGGTATCAAATATCCCGTGCTAAAACCAGACAGAAACATTTCACATGGCAAATATCGTGTGTGTGTCGACCTCCTACAGCCAATATTTCGTGAATACGTCGCGGCACCAACATAACCGATCGGTTGATGATTGCCTATGGTAAGGATGTCACTCTTCGATAAAAAAACAGCGTAGTTTTTTAGGGCATGTTGTCCGGATCATGTGCGACGGTCTAGATGGTCCTGCTCTGTCGGGTTATTGACCGTAAAAAATGCTGACTAGGGTAGGGTCTCAATGTTGGTATCAATAAAATTACGTACACAAACATCAGTGACATGAGGGCGTGTTTTTTTTACGTATGAGGGTAACGCAACATATACGTGACAACTTGGGTGTTGAACATGGTATTGTTGAAGCTATTGACAGCAACGTTACCTTCGATAAACACGAGTTTAGATCGCCAGCCATACAATATTGCATCCTTGATCATAACCAAACCGCCGCCTTTTCGATCCACTTGCCGAAAACATGATCGCGAAGATCGTTCGCCAGTGCCCCAGTAAACGCGATAAAACCCACCTGCGCGAAAGACTTTGCACTGCGACTCGTCGGTTAACACTTCTCATGACCAATTGCGTCGCATTCTCTCATCACAGCCATTCGTGGTGTCCAAATACACAAGATTTTGACTTCGGAGGCGGTTATAGGCTCGTTCGATAACCGAAAAATAAGACCACATTCCATGTTCGCAGAGGCGATTGATGACTGTTTGACTAAAAAATTATGGATTATGGGTCCCTGTCGTCTCGATGACGGTAAATGTCGCTGCGCGAAGTTGCTCTCGGAAGCACTGCAAGCGAAGCCTTCGATGTTGACGCGCGGTCGTCATGCTAAGACGGCTACTGCGCGGTCTGTCCAATGATGACCCAGTTGGTTAGAATCGCGTTTTGAGACAATAAATCCAGGCGATTGTGCACTAAAATGGTCTAGCGACCTCTTTCCTGGAACCCCCAGCAGCCAGCATACCAATAGCTTGTCCTCTTTCTTCTTTAAATAGGCGTGGCATGATAATTTTTGATTTTACAGAAAAAAAGTGAATTGATCAAATACTCGACTTTTGTTAGGGAACACAACCATTTGGAAAAAATTGCTCAAAGCTACAAGGTATATATGTTTTGATGGCAAGCATGGTTTCACACCTTAATTTTTCACACCCCCAAAAATAATCAATCATTATTTAAACTGTTGCTACTAGTTGTGAAAAATAAGTAGTTCTACCGATGCTGAAAATTTGAGCACCATTGGTTAACGCATACAAAAGTTATTGAGAAATATATTTATATACTATCTTGTTTGGGTGAGTATATCTAATAACCTTTTCAGTTTTTTTCACAATATCCTATATAATCATATCCAAATAAGCTGTAATAAAATCAACCAGAATAATGCTATTTGGTAATGCAATATATTAATTAAAAGTATAATGTTATACATGTACAATAATATTCGACTATACATGTACATGTATGTCGCGAAGCATCTAAAAGGGGGTGATATCGAAGGAGGTTGTGTTTGATCAAAACAAAAGTATGACAGACGTCGTAGATGCTGCAACATAAGACTGATTTCGCCTACACTTCAGAAGCCATCGAACATAAAATGTCTAATAAAACTTACAGCAACCGCCTTCCAACTAATTTTTACCTTATAGTTGGTTGCAAGGTCATTCAACGAGATCTCCACTGTTAGTGAATTGATGCTTAACAGTCATTCTAAATAAAACACAAAACAAGATTGTCATTTTCAATCGTAATATTCAATTTATAATGTACAATAACATTTATCTAAATGAGAACGTTTTTTATGGCTTTATTCAATGAAAACATCTTGGCCTTTCAGTGAGCTTTTTTAATTACTCAACCTATTTTAAAGCAGTGCTCATAATTTGGCCTTTGTTGGTGCCACCAGTATGCGTCCGCCATCTACCGGAAGAATGACGCCAGTCAACCATGATGCTGCAGAGGACGCCAGGAACACAATGGCGTTGGAGGTGTCTTCTACTTTGCCATAGCGACCAAGTGGGTGCAGGATGTTCTGGTCCAGGAGATACTGTGAAAACACCAGAGAGTATTTAAACTATAAACATGTTTTCGCTCTAAAACGTTTGCGCATTTACCACATAAATCTACATGTATCTATAATTATATATTGCGACACATAAGACAGTGATTAGAGGTTTCTGTCACATTCTCAGGGGACATGAAAGAGAGCATCATGATAACTTAGTTTATGACAGTAAAGCATTTTGTGGGATGTAATGTTTTGTAATTATCCTCCGCCTCCCTAGCTGGGGCGGGGGATATAGAAACGCACCGTGTCCGTCCGTCCGTCCGTCTGTCTGTCCGTCCGTCCAGATGAGTTTGTCCAGGCGATATCTCGTTACTGTTCACTGTAGGTGGATGAAACTTTACAGCTGGATAGAATATATACCAAAGCTGTGCCTCGCAAGGTCATTTTTGAAATTTTCGAAAAAATGTAATTTTGGCGATTTTTTGAAGTTTTGGACTTAGTTGTTTTCCGTGATAGTTTTGTCCATTCGATATCGCAGTTACTGTTCACTGTAGGTGGATGAAACACCACAGCTGTATAGAATATATACCAAAGCTTTGCCTCGCAAGGTTATTTTTGAAATTCTCGAAAAAAATGTAATTTTGGCGATTTTTTGAAGTTTCGGACTTAGTCGTTTTCCGTGATAGTTTTGTCCAGTCGATATCGCAGTTACTGTTCACTGTAGGTGGATGAAACACCACAGCTGGATAGAATATATACCAAAGCTTTGCCTCGCAAGGTTATTTTTGAAATTTTCGAAACAATGTAGTTTTGGCTATTTTTTTAAAGTTTCGGACTTTTCCGTAAAAAAAAAACAATGTCGACCACATGTGTGCTCCCCGTAGTGGGCTCGAACTCACGCCGTCTGGTCAGTGCTATTGTCAACTCGTTCCAACCCTGAGTCAACCACGCCGGGATAGTATACACTACCAATGATATCTCAACTTTATTGAACCTACGTATTTTGGCAATATTTCAATGTGAAAGTAAATGATAACTCCATATCGAATTATCCGAAACACGGAATTGCTGTGGTTTTTGTTAGGGTGGGCATATTAGACCAATGAAACCCTAGCCAAAGCAAGCTATTTGACGATTGATATCATTTTCCTCCATGTAATTAAAGTTTTATTTTTTTCTGGCAAACCATCAATAGTAACTAATATAATCATATGCTTACGTTTGGTCGTCTTGTGAGATATTGTCTTACGTTTGAGGAAAAGGACGTTGCATTTTAAACATCTTGACACCTTTTCGATTTCGCAAAAGAAATACATTTTTAACAGTTTGTATAGAAAAAAAGAGGAATAGCTTCCCGTATGGCCAGGTGCTGCTCCCCGTGTGACGAGGTCTAAAGTCGGGGCGGGGGATATGCAATCCACGTGTGTCTTGTTATATTTTATATGAAGAACGATTTTGTGTTTTAATACCATACTGAGTGCCAATAAATCACAATATGCTGCTTCGAATGAAAAACAGTGACACGTTAAACAATTTCATATCTTATAACTTATATAGCATTAAGGTACGGACAGGCAGATTTGGCGATTTCCTAAGGTGTCTGCGTTATGCGATATGACTGTTCACGCACCTGCGAAATGTTTTATGCGATATTGCGATATCAAATTGGATGGAAGACTATTCTAGATAGAACTAGTATAATTTTCGTTATGATTTATCTTTCTTATATCATCCATGTTATCTAACCAGAGTTTGTCAGTAACAGCAATAAATATACTTATTTATTGATCTAATTATTGAAAACTATAACACCGAAATATACTTTGTTATGATTTCAGTACACCCTTTTGAAATGCATATCGTATTGAAAGCATGTTGATTCATTCTGCTTTTTAAAAATTGAAACTAAACGTAAAAATGATTTAAAGTTCTGTTGCAGCAGCATTGCTAAGAATTCGAAATAAACGCCGTAAATTACTTTGTGCGGCCTTTAATCTACGTGCCAAGAACATTTATATTTTGAACATTCTGAACCTACTGAGAGTGAATAAATTATTCAAAAATCATTCTAACTGTAGTTTGTAGTTACCTATTTAGTATGGCGTCGCTCAACGCTCAAAGGACGAAGAACGTGAAAAATACTTTTATGGACGTCTAAACGTAAATGAAGGTCCATAAATCTTCATATTGAAATGTTCTGAATGCGTCGAATGCAACACAAATTCACCGATTCGATAGATATTGAATAATAAAATAGTTCTATATTTTGAGTTTACATGTCATTACTTTTATTTCCAATTGCCTGGCAATCTTTGTTTCCAAGCAGAACTCTATCCTTGTAGTTTTCAGAGCATATATCATAAATTGGCGTATTTTGTTGCACTAGTTCTAATCATTTGAATGTTTCTTTCTAAGATAGCCTTCTAAACTTTGCCATATTTATTGCACGCAATTGTATACTATAGTCCAATTGTATTTTTTAACTTAAGTATTTAGAAAATACACATGACACTTAATATTGATGAAATGAGTCCCAAAGAGTCTCTATAGATTCCTTGTGCGAATCCTTTTTGACCGAGTTTCTATATACATGTAGACTCTTTAATATGTTAACCCCCCCCCCCCCGGTTTAAGGAATTGATTCAATAGAAAAATAAGTGTGTAATATATTTCCTTGGTAAAACTAATGTGTTTTGACTAATTATCTATTGGAGCCTGGTCACACACGTGTCTATAAAATGAAGCTACTTTCATTCAAAATGGATGTCATGATATCATATGATTGCAGTTAAAAAATATCTGAAAATCTCTTGCAACCTTAGAAATAGTAACTGATATTAGAAATGCATGACGTATAATGACTAGTTTGTCCCTAGAAAGTCCTAAAATTAACTAGACTAAACAAAGAATTTCGCAGACTTCGCAATTGATTTCGCAATATCGCAGACAGAAATCGCAATCTCACAAACATTCAGTTTTAAACATTGTTTGTTGCACTGTTTCTTACCAAATAATATCTGATATTGCAATCGCAAATTCTGCGTGAACAGATTTCGCAACATCGCTCGGGACTTAGTCAAAATTCAATATCGCTGGGTTTCTATATTTTCTTTGAATTGATTTGCGATTGCGAAATATTTCGCGGCTGGCTGTCCGTACCTTTACGGAAATACATAGCGTTCTTTCAGATTTAAATGTCCAGTAGAAAGAATGTAACTTTAACAGTTATATTAAAATTATGTTGCTTCACATGCGTTTTCAACCCGCCCATGGTAAAAATATAGTGTTTTTATATTTACACATTATGATTTTTGGAGTAGGTGTTGCCAATGAATTCAATATCAATCAATGACTAAAGAACCATATAAGAGAATGTTAGGCGGAGTACTTTTTAATTTATTTAAATCCCTTATTTGGCTTTTAACATGTTAATAATTTTCAATAGGCTGTAAACTGAAATTTTCCATTCTACCAAATATGTGCAAAACTGTTCACTAGATACATTGCATGTTACGATACCAATGCAAATATAATGCAAATATCTTATAAGTAACAAAAATATCAATGAAAAAGTAGGTGAGATATTTTTAGAAGATATTATATTATATGCGAGAACAATGCCAACCAGTTTGCACCTAGCGATTTTGTACATGGTTATCAGAGACTTAGGGTGTACCAAAAGGCAGGAATGCATAGCGACATCAAGAAATATAAAGTGACGTCAAAAAAACTTAAGCAACGTCAAAAATTAAATAGTTTAGAGTTTAAAGGTGATGCCTACATTCGAGTCAATGTTACATAATTATATAGTTCACAGCTACTAATCTAAAAAAATAGACAATTTCTATGGAAACTCTTGTCGTTTCATTATCTATTTTTTCAATATTTTTTTTTAACGAATCAAGACCATATAACAGTTGCATTTGCATTATCCTTCAACTACATGCATATCATAAATTGTCATACACGTATATAGCTCTAAGTTCTGAAATATCTAATGATTGTATAACTTAATTATCATTTTATTATCAAGTAAACGTTGCCTTGAACTACATTTTAGACGCCCTCGAAAATCCCATGTGATTCACAATACGTGTTCATATATAAATCTTATACTCAGTTAAGGGATGGAGACAAAATGCCGTCCGTTTGTATTCAATCAGAAATGCTTTATATGTTTTCAATTATGCTTGGTTTGAAACGATTAAATTGAGTATTCAATTGTTAATCAAAAGTGCAGAGAAAGTAACAAATTAAAGAAAAAACACAAAATCAACATAAAACACACTCATCAATTGAAAGGACCCTTGTATAAAAGGACTAAAATTATTCAAGTAGGCTTGAAATAACTCGCATGACTTCCAATCCATGTCATATAGAGTCTTTATATAGTCTAAACATATTCGGCATCATTTCTGCGAAACAAAACCGAGAAGAATTCATAATGGGATAGGTTATTTTTCCTGTTTGGAGCAGTTTTGCATAACAAAACGTATGCTTAATCAAAACATTTATGCACGAAACCTTCTTATAAAAATGATCCCGTGGTACAGCTATAAATGTCAACTGCTTGCTCTCACAAGTGAGAGTGGCGCTAATAGCTAGGACACTGTTACGCGAGCGCTTTCAATTTAGGCAATAATATTTAGGAAATTTATTTAGAATTATTAAAATCAAACTTTAGGAAATAAATTAAACAATCGAAGCAGCAGCAAAATGGCTACTTTTCAAGTCAAAGAGATGGCAAGTGTATACACGTCGTACCGCCCAAAATATCCGGACAATCTCAAAGACGAAATTTTCAACTTCGCAAAAGGCAACCCGGATTTCACACCGAATTTAGCCGTTGATTTATGTTGTGGCGGCGGTCAGAGCACTGCTATGTGGGCGAACGATTTCAAACAAGTTCTCGGCTTCGATATTAGCAAGGCCCAGCTGGACAACGCACCGAAACATTTGAACAACGTGAAATTCGCGATTGGATCCGTTGAAAATGTGGATTTAGAAGATAATTCGGCGGATTTGGTGACGGTTGGGCAAGCGATGCACTGGATTGATCCTGAGAAAACGTACGCGGAAGCAAAGAGGGTGTTGAAACCAGGAGGCGCGTTTGCGATTTATGCGTATGGGAATCCATATTTTAATAAGCCGGAGGCGGATCAAATTGTTATGGAAGAGGTAAGTTAAATATATATATATATATATTTTTTTTTCTTACATGCAGTTTTTGTTTGATATATGTTTGTTGACACATTTATTTTGATAACCAACTTAAAAGAAAGGGGATTTCATGCCCAGTATGGATATGTTTTTAGTGAACGGTATGTTAATTGAAGTAACATTATTCAAAATTATTTCATTTAGTTAAAAGATAGCAAAGAGGCGTTCTTTCTAAATATCTCAGTGTGAATACTCATGTATTAAATACTCATGTATTAAAAAAGATCATCCCTATAGATCACCATGATTATACTATAAATATTAATGTGACCATTATTTGGTTTCTAACAACCTAAATTTAAATCTAAAATTTATTCTTTTTCAGTTTTACACGGGCAAGCTCTACGAGGGAGGCTACTGGGAAGACAATAGGAAACACATCGATGACTGTTATGAGAAGTTCACTCCACTGCCCTTCGAAGAATTCAAGAGGTAACTATAGAAACTCAGGAATTGTCCAAAATGTCTCATAGATAAACATTATAAAATATTTTTTTTAGTCATATTTGGGAACAGACCTAAAACAACGTGTAAATTTCATTGTTTAGTTCGTATTGATTATGATTGATCACTGCTTTAATTAAGCATAAGCAGTGTTCTTTCACTTATCGTTTTTGCCTTTGAAAAGGCACATTAAGTCTTTAAAAACTCTGAAATAAATGTACTAGATCAACTTTTCGTTCACGAAAAGTCAACTACGGTAAGTTATGTTCGAGTTGTTGAGTTGATGGTCAAGTGACTTTCGATGCTTTCATTTTGCTTGGGAATCAAAATAATTGATCACACTTCGTTCATATTTTGATTACATGAGGGGTTAGCTGCATTAAGGTACCGTACGAAGTGGATTTTTTTTGGAGTTTTTTAAAAAAAAATGCACTCGGACTCAATTATATAAAAAAATAAAAGGTTTATCATTTTGCAAATTTTCTCCGAAATGTTGCTTCCGATTCATAGATGCTCGACTATGTCATATGATATGGGATCATGTGATGTGATGAATTTCAATTCAAATATAATTTAACTGGCTTTAATACCCGGAACCCCTTAATGTCTATCATGCATTGGCCATGCTTTGATCATATGAAGGGTTTCGTGCAAGATACAAAGTGAAGTGTTTGGCAGTTTTGCGAAAATGAACTCTAACGTCATATATCTGGTTTATCGTATCTATTTCAATATTGCTGCGGTCATTTTTGATCATTATTTTCCAGGGTTGAAACGGTCAACATCCAAGTCTTATGACGTTATCATGAATATTTACCTTTGCATTTCATTCAATTACAGTTCTGAATGTTTATTTTGTTATTATATGTTTGTTATTTCCTGACTTCATTTGGATCACATTTTATCCAAGCTTCGAATGCATGCTTAGGCTCCGGTTACATAAACATGCCGTTTAAATCGTACGGTATGAAAATTCATCGTACCATCAAATTTAAACCACATATTTGTTATGTAACCACAGCCTAAATATGGTCACATGTTTCAGGGTCGACACGGTCAACTTCCAAGTCATGTTGAATGAATGCTTAGATTGCGATTGCATAAAGCACGCGATTTGAATCGAACGGTTAGAATGTCGTACCATCCGATTTCAATCGCATATTTAATGTAACCGCACCCTAAACATGGTAATATACAACTTGTATTTCAGGGTCGACACGGTCAATATCCAAGTCAAGTGGCCTGTTGAACACTTCATCGGCTACCTGTCTTCCTGGTCAGCCTACAGAACGTTTATTAAGCAGAACCCGAAATCCAAAGAGCTGCAGGAAATAAAGAAAAGGTAAGTTTGATCGTAGAAATAGATTTTAGAGATAAAACTTATGCTAACTATATGATTTTATAGAATATTCATAACCGAAAAACATGTATACTGATGTCCCAATTGATTACCTATAGTGCCCAAAAGCAAGATTTAATTAAAAAAGGAAAATAAAACGAAGGGGTTAGTGTTTGAACCTTTGATGCCTCAGAACAATATTCCAGAATATATAGCATTGACGACCCATAAGAAATAGTTGAATGAATTGAAATATTGTTGCAAGTTATTTAATAAAAAGACAATTCCTGTGTTATGTTAAATAAATATCTTACATCGAATTCTTTCAATGAGTTTAATCGGTAAATTTAGCAGCACTTAGAACAATACAATGATGTCATAAACTTATTTCACCTCGAACATTACATATTTGACAACAACAAACAACTGATAGACAGACAGAGATAAGATTAAATACTACTTGTCAATATGATATTCATATGTTTATAATCTGCTCGAATAATTCAATATTCTATCTTGCGGACACCAGTTGTTGGTTTCCTACTAGGACCTCTCATGATGAGATCTATGATGGCTCAAATTACTTAAATGGTTTTTCGTCGGCACAATTTGCTTGTTTTAAAATGATATTTCAAATAGTAAGTTTGCACGTCTCTACACAACACATTTTGAAACTTAGTTAAATCTAAAACCACTTGTATTTATGCAAATATCGCATATTTCAATGCCCTTGTGATCAGGTGATGTCAAGTTTATAGGGCTTAACCTTAAGTGATCCATGTTACGTTAAATATATATGGTTCCATAAATTGCATTTCTTCGAGGATTGGCTCTTGTGATTTTATGATAATAGCCCACTCGGCAAAAAAGTGTTCAATTGTTGACATTGCAAGCAGCTTTATTATGGGATTTGGTCACATTTGAACGTTGTTCGTACGTCATATCCGATCACGCTTGCTTTCGTTGGGACGTCAAACAGATTTTTTCCTCGGTGGCATTTTACAAATAACGACGTTCGTAAAACCATATTCTATAACCGAATTACATCATCGTCCTGACGTCGTAGCCTGGTGCTTTTCGAATAAAATAGAGACACTCAAAACGCATTCAAATGACCATGAACCTATCTTGACCATATATTAACTTTTTTCACGATAGCTCGCTACCTTCGGGTCACTGGTAAAATATGAGGCCATATATTACCAAATTGTTTGAAAGGTTATTTGCATCACGTTTTTTTATAATCATGCGATGCATATATAATAGCACGATTATAAAGAACGATGACCCGGGTTTGTCTAGAATGGTAATCAAATAATGATATATAGTTAAGAGCAAATCAAAATTGTACTCTAAAACGTGATCGTAAATAATTTTAAGAGCTTCCAATAATAAAGCAAACTTCCCAATCGACAAGACGTCAAGCAACGTCAATAGGACGCTGTAATTTGTTCCTATATGAACGTAAACTGGACGGCCTGTTTCGCCGCGGACGTTGGAACAAGGTCGTAGAAATAAATATGATTTTGCGATCGGGTCGAACGTAATACAAACGATCATGAAACGTCTGGAAAACGTTCATATATAGGAGAGCAACTGAGAAGGTCATTTCTACTTCATGTTCGAAGAAGTACGGAATACCCTTGCCTAGTGGGTTTAGTTATCATAGGTAAGTTGTCCTGACACTGGCCTTACACATTTACACTGGCCTCACTTTATTCATAAATCAGCTCATGATCAGACTTAGTGGAGACTGACCACGAAATAGGCCAATCTTACCAAGATATTGTATAATGCGCTGTCGAGGTAGTCTATAGCGGCATCCATGTAATAACATACCAATATGCCTGTCTCTCTTTGAACAATGTTCGTTTAGACTCTACATTACCCTAATTTTACAGCATCCGACACTGAGATAACCATGATTTTCTTTTTGTGACATAAAAATCATTGAAATAAAAAGACCAAAGTACAGGTCGTAAGAAATCGGTTAATATCTTGAGACTATACCTCCATGCATCATAAATTTTAACAAAACTATTTTCAAATATTTAATTTACTTTTACTTTTGTCCTGTGGCCAGGTCATGTTAAACTGAACATTAACTTTGTTGCAAAATTGAGAAAGCATCTAGCGTCCTATTTGACTTGATCTCAATCTCAATTATTCTATGATTATCCGTAACCCTATCCTCACGTTAAATTATACAGTCTTACTTTGAGTTCAAAGATATTTTAGGTTGAGTATAGCGGGGAGTTTAATCGTATAAGTTGAAGTTATTTACATACATTTTAAGCTCTATCTTAAATGTAAGAAATGGCATGGTTCCCACTCGGCACGTCCGGACGTCCTTTTACGTCCCGGCGTCCGTAGGACGTAATTCGTACGTCCGATTCGGACGCGACGTCGACGCGACGTCTTTTCTACGTCCGCGACGAATAAGGACGTCCGGATAACTTACATATGGGCCCAAATTAGGTCGTCCTCTCGACGTCCGTGGACGTCTTGCCGAGTGGATTAACTGCACCGAAACACCTGTATGGTTATATTTCACGCATTAGCATTCTAAGAAAGAGTTATCTTGGGTCCTTGTTTTAGTCTATTGATTGCATGTGACATAACATATAACAATACAATATATCTAAGTGTATCAATTTTCTCAATCCTGTGTCAGTTAACGCAACGTCTTCAAGGTTCATATCACACACACTGTGAATGAACATGTATTTATAGATGCTCAAACATGTCCATCATAATGTTGTTATCCCCCGTGAAACGGAGGGATATTGGGTTGAGCTTGTCCGTCTGTCTGTCTGTCTGTCCGTCCGTCCGTCTGTCTGTCTGTCCGTCTGTCCGTCCCCCTTGACATAGGGTAGTTTGTGCACGCGAGTTAGGTATGAAGGAATTCAGCTAGAGCTTTAAAATTTTACACACGTATAAACTAAGGTCTGAAGTTGTGCCTCGTCATAATTTCATATCGATCAGTTGAAAATTGATGATTCTGGAGCACTTTAAAAATTGTCGATTTTTAACTTTTTTTTCAGATGCCAAGCACTTTGTGCACGCTAGTTTGGTATGATGGAATTGAGATAAAGCTTTTAGATTTTATACACGTATAAACCAATGTCTGAAGTTGTGCCTCGTCAAGGTTTCATTGCGATCGGTTGAAAATTGTCGATTCTGGAGCCTTTTAAAAATGACGAACATAGCATATGCTTTCGAAGAAACGTGGGTGATAATATAAGATATTATCCTTATGTGTGAATGCGGAAGAAAGTCACTGTATGCTCTTGCTTTGCGAGTTGCGAAGCAAAATTTCAATCTCATCATAGTTTCATGTCGATCCGTATTTATTTTTTTTTCAATGATGGAACAAGCTGTGGATGAATAGAGCTAGAGCTCTTCTTTACATAACAGGCGAATATTGAAGTTGTGCCTCGTCAGGGTTTCATGTCGATCGACCACAAATATTGGAAATGACAGGATCAATTGAAGGGATCAAGTTGGAGCTCGTCGAGTTAGACGGATAAAAAATGTTTAAATTATGGCCATCTCAACTTATGACATAGAGTAAGACTGTTCGTTTATCGTGATGTTGTGAGGACGAATATTTAATAAAACAGTGTGATGACAACGTTGTTTGAATGACGTTGTGAGAAAGACATTGTTAGAAAGTCGTTGTTAGAACGATTTGAGTATGGCGTTGTGAGAAAGTCGTTGTGAGATAGACTTTATGAGAAAGACGTTGTGAGAAAGTCGATTTTATAGAGACGTTTTTAGAAAGATTTTGTGGGAAAGACGTTGTGAGGAAGACGTTGAGAGAAAGACGTTGTGAGATAGACATTGTTGGAAAGACATGGTGAGAAGTGATTGTGAGAAAGACGTTGTTGGAGAGACGTCGTGAGAAAGACGTTGTGAGAAAGACGTTGTGGACTGACGTTGTAAAAGACGTTGTGAGACAGTCGTTGTAAGAAAGACGTTGAAATTAAGACATTGTTAGAAAATCGTTGTGAGAAAGAGTCTGTGGGAAAGACATTGTTGGAAAGACGTTGTGAGAAAAGACGTTGTTTTGATAGACGTTGAGAGAAAGTCGTTGTGAGAAAGACGTTGTGGGAAAGACGTTGTTGGAAAGACGTTGTGAGAAAAGATGTTGTGGGAAAGACGTTGTGAGAAAGACGTTGTAATAAAGACGTTGTGAGATAGACGTTGAGAAAATAGCTGTGCAGAAAAACGTTATGAGAAAAACGTTTTTGAAAGACATTGTGAGAAAGTCGTTGTGAAAAAGACATTGTACGAAATACTTTGTGAGAAAGTCGTTATGAGAAAGACGTTGTAAAAAAACGGTGTGAGATAGACGTTGCACGGAAAGACGTTGTAAGGACAAAAAATATCACCTTCTTTTTTTGATTGACCTAGTATTTATAAAGAATATCTATTGCATTGGCTTGAGGCTTTGAATCTCTGATGCCTTTGTTTTTCCAATGCTGACCATGCTAAGTCAAATAATTATTGACAGTTCACGGGGGATCGAAGGCCTTTAGCCTCTAGTTTAAACTAAATTTTGTTTTATCAATGAGTAGAAGACAAATAAAATAATTGTATGTATAGTTGTTTAAAGTATTTTTAGTTTACAGTATTTTCCATGAATTAAAATTTTTGTTTTGATAACTTCCAAAATAGGTATCTATGCACCGGAACGTTTGAATGGTTATACTATACAGTTGCACCTGTTTAAGTGTTATTCTAAGCGCTTACGTGCGTGTACCCAAATATAGACATGACTTCATTTTTAACACCACGTTTCAATTTACGCAACGTCGATTGCATGTGACTTTTCCTTACAATGTACATCCCACTCGGCAAGGGTCGTCCATAGTACGTCTTATTCGGACGTGACGTTGAGAGGACGACCTAATTTGGGCCCTTATGTAAGTTTCCTGGACGTCCGTTTACGTCCTGGCGTCTGTAGAACGTCATTCGTACGTCCGTTTCGGACGCGACGTCAATGCAACGTCTTTTCTACGTCCGCGACGAATAAGGACGTCCGGAAAACTTACGTACGGGCCCAAATTAGGTCGTCCTCTCGACATCCGTGGACGTCTTGCCGAGTGGGATAAAACAATATAATACAATACATTGAGTGTAAATCATGTATATATTAAGAGTATAGGCGTATATTTTATTGTATCTTTTTATCTCGTTTCAGTTTACGCAACGTTTACAAGGATGATGAACCCATTGGAGTCACGTGGCCTATATTTCTGCTGATGGGAAGGAAAGCCTAGACACAATGACCTTAACATGGAAAATTACTGCAAAGTGACTCTTTATCGAAATGGAACCTTACCATATTTGTGCATACTAAATATAAACTTTATTAAGTGACTATATTTTTATTATAAGATGCAAGACTGATTCTAGGTTAAATAATTGGGGTTTGAGAGGTTGTTGGTAAATCTTAGGAAATCGTAGGAGCATAGCATGCACCGAACTTTGATTGAATATGATGGTTGTTTTGAAAAAAAAAGCTAAAATTTAATATAAAGTGCATGACTTATTGCTAATATTCATGAGATGTTAAAAAGAAAGTCTTGCCAATGATTTATTCAAAACTCGATTTCCAAATAGGTCATGGATCAGGAGGAGTCGGATCTCTTTCAAATCTAAGCTTTAAGAGTACTTTTACACGCAGTTCTTCTGGCTCGAAGTTTAGGTTCTAGTAAATTAAAATGTTAACAACCCTATAGCTTTGACCGAAACAGAGTGATCAATGGTTGTGAATTCTCATGTTCTGTTTCTCGGAAGAAATCTAATTGAGGATTGATTTGCCATAGAATTTTATGTCATAGATTTTTTCACGTGACACTCTCATCACTGTTCGTTAGTAATCTCGTTTACAAAGAGAGATATGGGTCAACTAAAGGAAGTTCTCTCTAGTCCTATTTTTTAACAATAATAATTTATTTGATATAATTATATGTATGATTATATGTATTCATTTGGGATTTATCCGTTGTCATGGCTTTTTCCGAGCACGCGTATTTTCAAATATTTTCTAAATGAGAAAATGCTCCCAAACCATTCAGTATCTTCTTAAAAAACAAGAAGCGCTTGTGTCTCCCAGTAACAGAACATTTAAAAACGACTGTTATGAAAAAAATGGTCGTCTAACACTTCCAGTGTGGCAGGACCCTTAGTTTTTTGTTATTTATGATATGTTTTTAAAGGTTGCTCTCTCTTCTCTGTCTGGTTAATATGACACAGTTGTGATAATTTTTTCATATCATTAAGTTCATAACTGTCGATTTAACCATTTTAACTTACCTGCTTATATCTGGATTCCGTAAACCCAGCACGATAGTGTATATCGGTTTTGACAACTCCAGGACTGCAATAGTAATTCGATGAAATAGCGGAGTTTTATTCGCATTTTATACAAATGTATATCAATTGATAATTTGCTAAGGCTTATATGCATTTGCATTTGAATTTAATTTTCAAATGCGTTTATCTTATTATAGAATCTAGGACATGTTGATAATGTATATTCAATAAATACATAATTAAAACTAAAACATATTATAACAAAATGTGTTCTTAAATGCGTGCACATAATGATCTATCCTCTTTCAAATATAATAAATATTGATCTGTTGTCGATGTTTTTGTTGATGTTATTATATTTCTCGAAATCAAAGTATAGTTTTAAATATAAAATCGACCTACTTAACCGAATTCACTCGAACTCCATGTGATGCTAATTCTGAAACATCATATAATCAATGCGATATAATTAAGATATCCAAATAGCACATTGATACCACAAGCAATTAAGACAAAAAAAAACACCATAAAGTATAAATGAACATGATTATCATTGATGG
The DNA here is from genome assembly GCA_001703475.1 of Hydroides elegans. NCBI lineage: Eukaryota > Metazoa > Annelida > Polychaeta > Sabellida > Serpulidae > Hydroides > Hydroides elegans. The sequence goes on from LQRL01100913.1 coordinate 27,760, forward strand.
GAGTTAAAAGGCGTTGAATAAAATTGCCAGCAATTATTGATATGATACAAGGTTGTATGATTTTTCTACGGATTTATCGTAATTTACCCGATTTTCGCTTTCAAAACTCAAATCGCTTTTGTTGTGATTAAATATGGATTTCGTTTTAAATCTTCTTTTAATGAATGGGTAGATTGTGATACATGTATTAGGGGCAGATCCATCGTTGGTGACGTGCCGATGAAAAATATATATAGCAGTATGTTAGAGCTAAAGGTCGGCTCAAATGTATGGGATCTCCGCATATATTCCCTGAAAATGTACACACTTTTTAACCACAAAAGCAATATCATTTCCCATATTAGATCAAGAGTTTTTTTGTTGTTGTAAGCCTTAATGGTCCGGTTAATTCATGTCTTACCCATAGCCGTGCATTTTGTAAACTGGTCCATCGCACTTTTACTCATAGCGTAGCACAGCTCACCAGGCATCTGTAATAGAGAAGCACACAGCTAATGTATATAATATACATTCATAGATTATGAAAAACTGCTTTGTCATGAAATACATTTTTGGGTTTGTCTTTAAATATATCGAGCATAGGTATTTATTATTCAGTACTAACCATGTTTTTTAAAGATTCAGAGCTTTTTTTGAAAACAATTATGTTAAATATTCTATAACATCATTTAATCATAATGAGAGATACCAAACGTATACCGCTTTTTTTTTCAAAATGTGCAAAATCGAAACTACCTACACTGCATATCCCCGATATGCTCGAAACATTGACAATACAACCTGAAACATATCGAATAATTGTAAATCAATATTTAAACTTAACAACACACAATACAATTAAGTCCTCAACAAATTAAACTCTCTTTATTGATCCACTAGAATTATATCATTGAAACCACATCAATATATTGTGTATTTTAGATATTGATAATGTAAATATTGATAATTTTAATACATACCTTTTGATTTGATTAGATGTGGCACCGCGTACTTGGTCACCATGACAGCCGAGCGCAGATTGGCGTCCATGACGTCATCGTATTGACTCATGTCCAGATCCACGATGGATCCATAGCGCTGGATACCAGCATTATTTACCTATTCAAATGATTTACTTAAATGAAATAAGCATAGCTTTTAAGGTGTAATTAGATGTTTGTTATATATATGTATGTCGTGGAATGTGTTTTTTTTTTCAAATAATTTATGATTCTAATGATGAGTATTCCTACATGTATATATATTTATCTATGTTTTAAATACAATTCGTAAAATGTTTTTTTGACCCTCTGTTTTTTTTTTAAATATTTCAATATGTTAGGAAAAACATTTATATGCTACAAATGTATATGAAAGCAAAAGGTAAGGTAAGCCATATATATCGTTGGTATCTACCAGAATGTCCAGGCTCTGGAATGTATCAATGGTAAGTTGAACCGCCTTTCTCACTTCCGATTCCTGTCTGACATCTGCCTTGGCAATCAAGATCTAAAATCAATACATTCTAGCTGTTTAAGAATAAGAATCACAATATTTTGCAGTTCAAACCATTATGGTAGGCATAAAATATAAATAGCTTCCGTTTGAACTTGTAATAGCAAAATATGTTCCCATGCAACATGCACAACAAATTAACATCAACGTCATGTATCCGAATTTAATGCTAAGAATTATGATAACACACTATTGACTACAATTTCTCATAAAACAGGTTTACTTGGTGTACGGTTATATCTATCTTCACCATATAAGGTGAAGTGGTCAAAACAACGGACAACTAAACCGCTTAAAATAATAGTCACTAAAATGGTTGCGATGAATCCTATGCAAAACCTGTGGGAGGTACATGTTAAGACCTGCTTTTCCCTCACCTTGTCGTTGGATGTCCAAAAAACTTGAGTGAGTTGACCAAAAACTTGGTTGGGTTATCCAAGCATTTTGGTGAGTTGACCAATTTGTTTGGGGTGAGTTGGTTTTTGGGTGAGTTGCCCTGATACCGTTAATACCTGCTTTTCGCTTACCTTGTCATGGGATGCCCCTTCTTGTCGACATTGCTCTGCCGTTTTGCGCAAATTGTCCTCGTTGCGTCCATTGAGAACAACCTTGGAACCGAGAGATGCGAATCGAATGGCTGCGTCTTGGCCTATACCGGAACTCGCACCTGATATCCGATTTAATTATCAACCCTAATTTGAGTTATGACAGGATATATATTCAATGCTTAGTATTAATATTGGACTTATCTCTCTTGCTGTTATAGTTTGAGGTTTCGAATATATTTAGCTTGATAATTATATGACCGCATTCAAATCTCAAGTCGAGGCAAGGGCAGTATAAATGAGGGCATTGTAAAATTTATTATAAAAGCTAGCACACCCCTCTATGCTTAGAACCTAGATCCGTCTGAAAATGTGGCAATACTTTGTATGACAAGGACCTGTGGAAATAATAACAATAATTGACTATTTAGAAAAGCTAAAATGGGCAAAATTGTCAACTTACCTGTAATAAAAACAACTTTATCTCTGAACTCGCTTATATCCATTTTAACAAACATAAATTGAAAACATTTATACATGTATTGTTAGCTATATGTTGGTACTTTATGTTTATACAATGTACAAGTATTCGAAATGGTTCACAAAGCTAATGCAAAACATATTCGGCCCTAAATGGCGAATGCATGTGCCTAGATCAATATATCTATAAGCATGGTCTGCGCCATGATGTCACTGCTTTCGCAAAAACATAAACTGCATGATTGTATTCGCAACTAACGAATATGCTGCAAAGTTGTGTCCTTACCACGTCTAATTGACGTAACTACTGGACGTCCTCGTTTGGTTTCGCCGACTAAATCTCACATCAAACGGACGTATATAGAAAAAAAGTCCTCAGATACCTTAAATGCAACGCCCAATACTGGTTCACGCTTCGATTTTTTAGGGACGACAATAATTTAAGTTATTGGCTGACGAAATTAGAATCACTGGCGCATTTCTTTTTTAAAATATCGACCATATTTGCAAATGAATATAAATTATATGCAAATTTAAGGAAACTGAATGAGATTTATTTGAAATATCGCATTCCAATTTTAAACGATAATTTCGAATCTTATAGTCTACGATCATTTTTCTTGCATCTTTGAGAGGTATTCGCGTTACCCCCGAATGACTTCCCGACAAGAATATTATATAACTACATTGCCAAATTGTGTTGCCTTTCGATTTACAACGTCAATAGAGGGCGTCGTTTTGATATCGTGACACAAATGTGACGTCGCTACGTTCTAAGAATTTGGTCGTTCAATTGGTGTCATAATATGATATCCTTGAATTCCATACCTACACGTTCGGAGTACTTTGCCTTTTTTGATAATGTAGCAACCCACTCGGCAAAGGTTGGTCCTATCCCCGTCCGTCTGACGTCCGTCTGATGTCCTTTCTTGGTCCTTCATTGAGCCCAGGTGAAAGTTTGCCGGACGTAAATCTTAAGACGTCGTTTCGCCGTCAATATCTGACACCGAGAGGACGTTCAGTGAAAGACGTCTGCTAAAACCTAAAATGCTACGTCCTTAAGTAGTTCGCATTTCGTCATGTATGAATATTTTAGGGACGTCATTTTTTGACGTTATTTAGATTGCCCGCCCATTTTTATTTAAAAACCTAAAACATATTTCTTATGAATATCATATATATGCACTTTTGGCGAAAATTATGGATATTCACCTGAACCATATTATTCCTATTCGAAAGCGACAATTATCAAACTAAAAATTGTCCAAAATCCAAATTTGCATTTTTTCGAGGGGTATTCGCAATGCTATTTGACAGTAAGTTTAATTCGTAAGTTGGTCTTTTAATGGGGTCCTTGTAACGTCGAATCATGTCACGGCCAGGATATAATGTCCTTACAACGTCATATTGCGACGTGAAGGTTACGTCTTATTTACAACGTCACAAGGACGACTTTAATAACTCGTCGCGACAACGTCTTATTAGCGACGTTATACGGACATGTTAAGTTGGCAAGTCATTAAAAAACGTCGTTAACCCGTCATTTAGAGGCAATGGTGGGACGTCTCATATTTTACATGGAAGCGACGTCCTATTTGTGTCGCGGACGTCGGGACGTAAAACTACGTGATCAGGACGTTCTTAGGAAGTTGTTTGCCGAGTGGGACGGTCTTGTTTGCGTCACGGAAGTCTGGATTAAAACTTTGTTATTTAGACTTCCTGTAGAGGTCGTTTGCCGAGTGGGATATGAGTTTCTCATGCGTATAGTACGCAAGTCTGCTTAAAAAAAATAGGCACATGAATTATACGGCTCTTTATATAAAGCTAGCGCAATTCCACGGCGATTCTTTGATTTATTTGATTATTTGTCACCACAGAAGTCATAATGTCGGAAATTTGTTTCGAGGTCTTTCTCATGGACAAAAGATTCGATGCTTGAAACATACAGTTTATATTTATAGATACATAAAAAGATGTATTTTTGATAATAGTTTTCTGGTCAAGTTGCTCATTGATAAAATAAAACTGTTTTTGATTTAATTGTGTGATGTACATTAGATGTACATGTACGGGCTCCAAGTATATATGTATAGTTTTTGGAATATGTTACTTAATGATATAGTTTATATTGCTTATAATCGAAAATGCTTTCGAGATTAAATATGTTTTTATTCATTGATGTTTTAAAACGGTATACTATTGTTTCAAAATGCTATCACTTATGATGTTAAAGGAAAAACATTGAAATAAAAATGTTAACGCTACATTGAACTTGAGGCTATTTATTGCACTTTCATTTTTATTTAGTTATTTATTTAATCAATGAGAATACATACAGTGTATAACAAATAATCCCTCACATTTTTTTTTAAATATTGTATCAAGGTGTGTATATTTCGAAATATATAAAAAAATATCGATCTAAGATTAGCATATGAATTGTAAATAAATAAGACACTCGATGTTGTTTATCAAAGATGCTTTATGGCAGAATTTATTCCAATTTAACTGTCAATCAAAAGCTGTATAAATACCGTATTAACGAGGTAATCATGAGATCAACTACACCAAAATAGGATGTAATTTATGACTTCGGACGGATTAGACACAGATTAATATAATGATACACTCAATCATGCATGATTTCCCCTTATTTGAATTGGGAAAATGGTGCATCAACAGGAAATACGATAAACTCAATAAAAAACAAACCACATTACGTAACCCCCGACCAAAAATGCTTCGTGATTCACGTTCAAATTTATATATCGACTGTCGCAATTTTGGCAGGTAGGGCCAAAACTCTGCAATCTAAAAACAGAAAAAAATTATTTGAATACTTGGTTTTTGCAAAAGCGCATTTTGTTTCAAGTGTGTAAGTAATTATTAGTATTATTATTGACCGTTGCTATTCGTTATATTGGCTTTTTTTTTTTGGCTAGCGAATATAAAACTAGATTATCGATATATTTGATAAATCATAAAATATGCGCTTCAAAGATCGTGGGGCATTTGCCCTAGATGTGAATATCGCGGGGCTTTTGGCCTATTGGGCTCGTGTCCTATGGGACTTTTTCCCTACCACCGGATGGACGGCTCTCTATTGTTATAAATCTTCACGATATTTGTTCATCATTGTTCCTACATATTTATTCGATTATAAAACCTATAGTTATTCAAACTCCGGCAATTTATGAAACGTGATTTAATATCACTCTATTAAAGCATAAACCCCTGGTTACATCATCATTACAAAACTAAAATACGTCGAAAAACTATAATACGTTTCAATATGGTTCGCATAAGAATATTGATATTATGACTAACATGCTATTCGAATCACTTGTTATGCTCAAAAATATAATAACAGTGCTTACAAAAAATATCTTAAGCCCTAGTATTATTATATATTTGTGTATAAAAAGTGAATTAGATATAGTGCTACAGGACAGCAAACACATATTTGATATAAATATATAATTCGGACATAGGCTATGCCATGCTTTATTGTTTTGAATTAAGTGACTATAATCGTGTTCTTATTTGCAGGGTTTTTTTTACAAAAAAAAAATGTTAAGAATTACATATGTGGATAAATAAGAATTTAATCCCCCGAGTATTCGGCAAATTCTCCGCCACTAAGGGTTTAAAATTAAAATCGTGGTTGCGCAATCAAAATATAAAGACCAATAGATATGGATTATTAATCTATCAATTAATGGTTTCATTTTAGCATTTTAATGGCATGGTTTTTACAAATTGAAACTAAAATTATAAGCCATTGCCCTTTAACCTGAATGCACGTGACATTGAATAGTCTAAAACGGTGTCGCGCCATAAACGAGTGCAATGATTAAACTTCCTCATATCGATAAATATTAACAACTAGGGGTACAATAACGGATATGTAAATGTTTTTATAATGTCAAGTATGATAATTTAAGGTATGTCAAATAATTGCAGTCAAGGTCCTTGTTATTGAAGCGCAATTTATATATGCACATCTTCATGAAATGATATATATGCGTGTTTCTCATGAATAATTAAATTAGAGTGTTAGATACCAATGATTGGTAGGTCAAGATTTAAGCCATGTGGTTCAAACATTGTATCACAAAATGGAATTTCAGAGTCCGAGTCCCGAATAGCTTCATAAACATTGCTACGTCATTAATGAACAACACATGCCATAAATGTGCTTTGTTTGTAGCAGTTTTTATTTAAAAGAGTGTCGCCTAGCCATCTGATTGATGATGTAGCTGCATGATATATTTCCTTAAGTCCGCATCGATTCAAATTCGTGCATACCCATCATTAGTAATCAATTTCCGTTCTAGAGGGTATTGCGACATGATAATACAATAATGTATATAATTATGAATTTCAATTATCAAACCTCTGTCTGCAATGTATGAGTTCACCTAATTATAATGTGCCACGGCTAAAAAAAAACGAATAAATTGCATTTGAAAAAGAAAGCATATAACACAATAGGATTATTTTATAATAAATATATGCAGATTGAAAAGTTGCGAAACATATATTTTTTTGGGGTAGTTCAAATACTGCCAATGGGTACAAGCTCTAGATTTCAACCGGAAGTGCCTCTGGACTTAGCTTAGAATTCCAATTTTGTTTAAAGTTTTGAACTAAAATCGTTGTTCCTCCCCTCACATGTTCTATCTCGCATGTTTTGATTATTTAAGGGTTGGAGTAAAGACCACGCGCTTAATAGAAACACATAGAATACATTTTTTAAAGATGGTACGAAATTTTCAATATATAAATTTCAATGAGCATTTTGAAGTAGTTTTATCAGTACATTTATAAATGTTTTTGCTTGTATATATAGATGTGTTAGTCCTTTTATACATAATATATCAATTTTGATTATAGAAAGCATTTATATTGAATAAAATTGATATCTGTACATGTCATATACCAATCTTTGAACTTTTTTGAAATGGTACAGCTTAAGTATTTAGTCTATTTATATCAATATAAACAAGTGCATTATATTCTTATTATCCTAATACGTATCATAACGATACTTTATAGAATCAGTATGATACTTTACTCAATATATCAGCGAAGCGTGTGATAATGATATACAATGACGTTTGTTTTTAAAATCATGGCTTGAACTCTTTTTTTTTCACTATAGAATATATGTGTAAAAAGCCAAATTTCTTTGGTATATTTTCATGATGCTCGTTCGGAACTAAGCTAGACCCGAGTCTACGGGGCAATGTATGTTATAATGACTGAATCTAAAAAAGAAAGTCTATAGAATGCCCTTTTATAAACTACATGTTAACTTGGTGGACCACTTATTTTTCTTATAGATTAAGACACATTGGTCATATCCATGTAGGTATTTGACTTTTAATGTTGTCTCACGCCATCCCCTATTGTTTGAGACCTTAAATAAGGATATACTACATGACTTTGTTTTATATGTGCTACTGTAGTATACTGTTTGCAAGCTGTACCATTTAAAAAAAATTCAAAGATTGGTATGTGACGTGTATTGGTGTCAATTTTATTCAATATAAATGCTTTCTATAATCAAAATTGATATATTATGTATAAAAGGACTCACACATCTATATATGCAAGCAAAAACATTTATAAATGTACGGATAAGACTACTTCAAAATGCTCCTTAAAATTTATATATTGAAAATTTCGTACCATCTTTGAAAAATGTATTCTATGCCAAACAAATGATTCCTATCAAACATTGATTTGAACCTGGGTCTAGGCTATAATAAAAGATATGTTCGCTATATTCTTAGATTTAAGGTAGCCAGATTCAGTTTATTCTAAAGTCTTATGATATTCTACTAAGAAATCCTCCCAAGTATCGTGTTTTATCCCTCGGATGAAGAATCCTTTTCGCTTCGTTTTGATTTCTATCAGATAATCAAAAGACCAAACTAAAAACATTGTAGGTAGCGGGCTAATCCCGGGATAATCTCGGGTACCAGCGCCCTGCTTGGTGCGCATAGCCTCACCGGAAATCTTCCTTGCTTTTCGCGAAACACAAAGCAGCAGACGTGATTTTGTTGGATTTTTGAAAAAGTGTGTTTTATTGGATTTATGGCATAGAACAGGATATTCAGGTCCATAAATGGTATGTAGAACATACATTAGTAAATAAAAAGTTTGATACGTTTGATGCTAAATGTTGCTCATTTTGGTAGTTTGTTAAGTGTAACAAGTCTGGGGATTGGAATCAAGTACCGGGCCATAGTCTGGGCTCCTCTACCCGCTAACCAAGCAGATTATTGTTATATTTAATGTTTTGCTATTAATTTGGGTCACGTTAAAGGGTAAATTTGTCTCTGGGCTACACCAATTCTGTGGAGGCAATGGGTCGGTGTATCACCTAGGTCAATAGAGCTTTCCTAATCATAAAATTAGCTCAATACCACTTCTCCCTGTGCTAGACTCAGGCTGTCCAAGCACGCAAGAGATTTGGTAAGGAAATTCCCCTCAAACAGTCAGTTTTTGGGGTTTTTGCCGAAAACACGTGTCATTGGCTGCCACGGCCATTGCAACGAGGGCTTGTTGCATCCACAAGGCTGTGGATGCAACGCAACCCAGAAGGGGACATTGTGTAACCATAA
>LQRL01100918.1:2210-18318 GCA_001703475.1 Hydroides elegans
CGCGTGCGACCAAAATTGGGGTCGTACGACATGGTCAAAAATGAGGAATTTAAACACAATTTGGAGTTTGCTATTCCGCGACCGAACTCCACAACTGAGGGGCAGAATCGAATGAAACTTTCTACAATGAAAGAATATATATTGAAGTTGTGCACCTGGATATTGATTTTGTCGTGCGACCAAAATTGGGGTCGTACGACTTGGTCAAAAATGAGGAATTGCAACACAAACAAACTTACAAAGAAGGAATATATATTGAAGTTGTGCACCTGGGCATAGTCGGGTATGTTGTGTTATAAGCCAGGGAACTCGGTCGTGCGACTTAAAATGCCGTTGCACGGATTGGGACTGACCCTACTCTGCTCTTGAAAAATAAGGCATGTGCAAGTTGTGGCACACTGTCCTTGGACAGTCTTGTTAGACATTTTGGTCAATTTCGGCCATTTCAAGTGGCCGAACCTGGCCAAAACTGTCAAAAGGCACATCTACAGGCCAAGACCTTCATATGAGCATATTCCCAGATCTCTACGACCATCCGTTACAAAGAAACAACCTGGAAAAGCTCATGTTTCGAAAAACCGCTGATTTCGGACATTTTGGCCAATTTCGGCCATTTCCGGTGGCCGAACCTGGCCGAAACTGTCAAAAGGCACATCTTCAGGCCAAGACCTTTCATATGAGCATATTCCCAGGTCTATACGACCATCCGTTACAAAGAAACAGCCTGGAAAAGCACATGTTTCGAAAAACCGCTGATTTCGGACATTTTGGCCAATTTCAGCCATTTCCGGTGGCCGAACCTGGCCGAAACTGTTAAAAGGCACATCTACAGGCCAAGACCTTTCATATGAGCCTATTCCCAGGTCTCTACGACCATACGTTACAAAGAAACAGCCTGGAAAAGCACATGTTTCGAAAAACCGCTGATTTCGGACATTTTGGCCAATTTCGGCCATTTCCGGTGGCCGAACCTGGCCGAAACTGTCAAAAGGCACATCTACAGGCCAAGACCTTTCCATATGAGCCTATTCCCAGGTCTATACGACCATCCGTTACAAAGAAACAGCCTGGAAAAGCACATGTTTCGAAAAACCGCTGATTTAGGACATTTTGGCCAATTTCGGCCATTTCCGGTGGCCGAACCTGGCCGAAACTGTCAAAAGGCACATCTACAGGCCAAGACCTTTCATATGAGCCTATTCCCAGGTCTCTACGACCATCCGTTACAAAGATACAGCCTGGAAAAGAATCGATGACAGACAGACGGACGGACGGACAGACGGACGGACGGACGGACGGACGGACACCCCGAATCTATAGGCCCCCAACCTTTGGGGTTGGGGCCTAAAAATTGACGTTTTATAGGCGCGTATGATTTTTTTGCGAATGTGCGAAGTCGGATGCATGTGACTATCGCTCATTAGTTTACAAATTGCACTTTGATTAAATTTAAATGCAATCAAAGATGACATAATTATACGAAAAACATATTCCAAATTAATATTTCAAAAGGAATTTTCGTGAAACAAGCTAATTATTCCAAACAGCCATTCTAATTTTGGGCCACGTGCTTTTGTTATTGGAAGCTCTGATCTTGCAAACTATATAATTTTGTGCAAATCACTACATTGGTATATACTAAGTGTGGTTGACCATTTATCTATTTGGGACTTAATCTAGATAATAACTCATTATAATAAAAATAGTGAAAAGATGTGGATTTATTTTCCCTGCGAGGGAACCTCTTTGTCGTGTTGTAAGGGCAAGGTCGTATGCGAGTCGATGCTCTCAAACTGTGGAATATTAATTCGGCATTTCATTGGATTAAAACGTCCTTCACCTCATTAACATAAATAACTATATCCTTGTGTATAACAGATGATTACGAGTAAGCAAACGGTGTGGGGGCTGCATGTAGTTCTTAGGGTTGGCTGGAAGAATAAATATATAACGAGAAAAGCGGCATAACACGTCTATATGTCTGTATGGAGAGGTTTAGCGTTATGCCTGAATATGAACTTTTATGTGCTCTGTGATAACTGACCTGCTTCCTGGACAACTTCGAAACGGTATCAATTTATTGTCCAGTTTCGAAATTTCAGGTCCGAAAAGGTTGTTTATATCAAAATTGAACTCCATTTTAGATTGTCTATAAATGTCTTATTCAGTGTATTTCTGTTTTGAAGTCATACAAAGTTTTTAGAAAAGACATGTTTGTTGATCCTGACATCCGGAAGTTTACATTCACAACAGGAAATAAGTATCAGTATAAATTTTATGCAGTAAGCTTTCCATTTGTTTTGTTTAAGGTTGTTCCCAAGCAAAAGACAGTTTGGGCATATTGCTTAAATTTGATAAACTATGCTCGGAGATTAAAGATAACACTAAAGAGAAACCGCAATAAACATTGTGCAAATAGCAAATTCAAGAAAATCAACGTACCTAATGTGGACTACCGAAAGGGTCATCCCGAAAATATTTTTTTGCAACTCTCAAATAGCTGATACATGAAAATGTCCAAAAGAAATTGAACTCGGACAACTTACACCGGGGATGAATATTATAAATAATATTTATTCAGCTAACACCTCCTCAGACACCAGGAAAACCCATGGGACCACCTTAGAATTTAAGACCTGTCATCGGGTTGGGCGAAAGCCCTGACAGTCATACCAATACAAATACCAAATAAAAAAAATCATCCCTTTATTAACACTCATACAAAATCTTCGTGATATATTTGATGTATCGTATTTTTCTAAGAGAATACATGAAAAAAATAATGTCCTGTAGCTGTAGCTCAAACAAAATTTACATGCAACCGAACCATAACATAATAAGAATTCACATTTAAAGCACTCGCCGAAAAAGCGATAACATCAATAGGCTATGAAATAAACCTGGTTTTGCTTGACATGAGCAAAGTATTTGTAACTATAAAAAGGGACCTACTAGTTGAGGACTTCACATAGACAATGGTGAAATTCAATTAGAGGCTTTGTGGCTAGAACAAGTAAAACTATGTGTTAAACTTGAACATTAACTAGGACGAGCATTTCAAACACATAGAGGCGCGATGCAAGGCGATGGAGCATCTGCGTTATTTTCATTACATAACTAGCAAAAATGCGATAATAAACAACATAGTGCTGTATAAGGTCTACTCGCTTTAAATCCAACAACCGATTAAGAACAAAAATAATAAATGACCTACAAAAAGTGAGCGAAATCAACTAAAATTCTCCATTACCTTCTAGAAAATCACAACCTTTCAAAATACGAAGACACATCATTTAGAGTAGCCTTACACAATGTTGATGACGTGGGATGGGCATCTTCTTCAGAACATATCACAGAAAGTATTGAAAAAACAACACTGAAAAACCCAAAGAAATAAATATACTCTTCAACCGATGAAAAACAGAAAAGTACTAAAACAAAACATGGCGATGATAGCTGGAAAAAGTGCTAATAACAGGAGACATAAATAGAGATAAATAACCAACTAACACTGCATACCGTAAACTCAATATTCACCAAAAAAATCGTAAGCTAAGAAACAAAATTGAGAATTCGCTGATGCACTTTCGTGCTTATCTAAAAATTCAACATTTGGAAGTCATGAAGCACAAATCCCGACATCTCATTAACAACTCGAAGAGTCATTAAAGACAACCGGTTATGACGAAAACCTTTCAAAAATATTGACCATGAAAATTTCTTGTAGATATTTTCATTTGCAGAAGATGGGAAAGATATCCACTTGCAAGCCGATCAATATGCCGCTTGTTATGGGGCATTTCTAGCGCCATTTTAAGTAGTTGTGATTGCATAACAGACGCCTTAGAAATATCAGCTACTTTTATGCGCTATGTATGGCGTTTTCTGACTCGGGATAACTAAGGCATGTTTAAGGATACAAGAATTATAAAATTATTGTCGGTTAGCTCAGTCCTTCTAGTTTCTTATCATAGAAGTTTCATAGAATAATTATATATTGAAGCCGCTAAAATATTGTTTTAAGCTAACCCACCCTCCTCTTGTCAAACCTTGTTCCGCTGTGTTTAAAGCCAGACAGTGGGAAAGATGCCGCTCCTTTGATATCCCTTTAATCTCATTAAGACGCGCGCTATGGTCATCGGAATGCTCACATTTCAAGCAAGATGCGTCACCTAACTATGGATGTGCATTTTGGGATGCATTTTACACTTAGTGATGACATAATCAGGATGTGAACCTGCCGCCCTGACCGTATAGTTGTACTGAAAGTGGTGGAGGTAAAATAAGAAGCACCCTAACACTCCTCTCTCATAAATGCTTTCACGCAAGGAAATCTTTGTTTTTATATGGTGTTCTAACATCAAAACTGAAAATGAACCTTTTTCAAATGGTGGATCGTGAACGCTTCTGTAAAAGCACCTACCTAAAATGCTCGAGTACAGAAAGTACAAACTCACCCATTAAAAACACATAACAAAAATGAACCCATTGAATTACATCCTGTTCAGACTCTACCAATTCAGATTGGAACAACACACTTGTTTGATGGGAAATCAAGTGTGCCTTTTATAGCTATAGTCTCATATCTCGGTTGGTTTGAATCTTATCGTATTGCACTATCGAATACAAGCCTAATAATCAAAATTATTGTTTGAGTTTTATGAAGATTGTATGGATTACCTAAATGCTGTATTGTTGCTTCAGCCACTTTTTATATTTATGCGATATGATAAGTTATGATTAATTAAATCTTACAATTCAAGGAATGCATGATGCCAATGCCAATATCTCAAAGATTTAGACAGTGTATTTCAAATGATATATATGTTTTCAAATATATATTTGAAGTCGTACAATTGCAGCAACTAAATAATAACATTTTACCGAATGTTTTAGTTTCTTATCCTATGATTTCTTCTTTAAAATCTTACCGATAATTTGCTGGGTAGATGTAGCAGTGAGCGAGCGGATCGTGGACCACGCTCTAGTAATTGAGGCAACAAATAAATTATAAAATGTAAAACTTTCCCAGTAAGTGAGATATATAGTACATCTTAAGATATATAAGAGTATATCTTAAGATAATTTAAATGGCACCCCAATCGACACGGCAAAGTCAAAGCAAAGTCATCACGAGGACCTGGTCATATCGTTCCATTAAAAATTTATGACTAGGAATGAGTTTGACCTTAAATGAGGTCATTTTTGCACGTCGTTTCTCGCTTTGGGTGACCTCATTTGTATCACGTCAATACAAATTCATAATGATAATAGTATATTCTGGTCCGCATGATCCCAGTCCAAATAATACATTTTTATAGCAATTGCAAACTCTTGCGAAGTTATTATGAGGTTATTTTAGGCTTTTAATGGTCATCCTGACGTCATCATTTTAAAATCCTGGGGCTAATAAGTATATACATTTTTGTTGTATATATTTGTGCCGTACAGAAACTAAATAAAGCGAGGTTTATATTTCGTATGCTTATGAAATTGTAGTCTGAAATGTCTATAGTTGATGAGTAAGAGTGTTCGATGTCGTGTTATAAAACATTGATGTCAAAATCAAGGAACAACTATTTTGAATGAGCAAACTTATATTATTGTGTTAATTGTCAAAATGGACATATGGCATATTAAGGAAGCAATTGAAATTTGCATTTTGGGCAGTCATTTAGGAAAACATTTTCATGCCTGATGCCACCTCGCGTTTCGGAGAATTACCCTAGTTGATTGTCAGCGCATAACGCAAAGATATATGTAGTCATGATTTTTTCGTTTAACTACAAAATGAAAACTGTTATTTATTGCATGAAATTGATAATTGTACGTCATGACTAATAATCTTCTATCTCGTAGTTTCAATCGACATTATCTGCATTTTATTAAATAAGTTTAAAAGCGACCATAAACACCGAGGCTTTAGATATTCAACTGTTAGGATCTCTAAGCCTCGAAAAGCAAAACCTATAAATATGGAATTAAAACACTTAGTGCTTCGAGCAGCACAGTTGATTCTCTATAAACCTTGATAACTCAATCACCAAATCAAACTGAATTGAAAGTAGAAATGAGACTTACAACTTTCAGACGACTCTTGAGATGCCGGGCAAAACAAAGTATATATATTTTTTCTAAAATTGTATATGAAATGTGATATTAACGAGGAGAGATAAAAAAAGAAAACATTTATGGAATCGTGAAACGAAAACGGAAATGAAACAAAAGTGCTCCATTTAAAATGATAATGATTTAAAAAGACAAAACATGTTGTTCTTATTTGAAGATGAAAAATAAAACATTGGATATAAATGGCAAATCATGAGAATAGAATAGTTTTGCAATATTTCTATATTTAAATAAAATGGAGCAACCAAGTCAATTCTTGGCATATGACTTGTTAAGGAAGGAATTGAAATTTGTATTTAGAAATAGTTTGGGAGGTCATTTGGGAAAGAGTTTTCACGCCTGAGGAAGGGTTTCGGAGAATTGTCCTTGTTATAGCGCATGACACCATCTGAGACAACCACCAAAAGAATATGTTCCATATTCAAAATATATGAGCAAAGGCGGATTTTTAATATGGAAAAAATATTGAGGGGGGAATACATTTTTACACACACACATTATCACAAAAAAGAACACATAAGAAAAACATGAATTTTGGGAAATAAAGTTAAATAGCGGAAAATGGGAAACCAAAACATAATGATCACAATGTGTTACCTCGGAAATGCTGATATAATGTCATGAGTTTCACATAAAGTCATAATTGAGGAATGTGGGACAACACAACCCGATTCTTTAAATAATATGATCAAATAAACGAAAAAATATTATAATCCGAAAAGCAAAGCTTCGAGTTTTACCGGTTCACGTTTGTACAAGTATACTGACACGCAATCAAAAGTGTCACCCTATTGATTTGATATTTTCTTGACAATTCATGCATAAAAGAAAACAAATTATATGTTTTTACTTTCTTTGTGATCTCTTGTGTATTCATTGTTCATTATTGCTTGGCATCGGTCCTATTTCTTATCAAAGT
This sequence comes from Hydroides elegans, assembly GCA_001703475.1. Taxonomy (NCBI): domain Eukaryota; kingdom Metazoa; phylum Annelida; class Polychaeta; order Sabellida; family Serpulidae; genus Hydroides; species Hydroides elegans. Next base: position 9,259 of record LQRL01100918.1, read on the forward strand.
CTGTATGTCCGTTTGCCGTATCGGACCCCGATCATCCGTGAGTACATTAACAAATTCCAGCTTCGTCCGGGTTGGATTTCCCTTTTTACATATAATTTGCCCGAATTTACCCAGAGATTCTTTATGAGACTTAAATCATGCGAGAAAGTTGGCCATGACAATACAAAAACATCTTCAGCATGAGGGTGGTCCGAGGTGAGTCCAGCGTTGTCATGCTGGAAAATTAAAAACAATCGGGGAGATGTTCGAAAATGGAACAACGTGCTCCTCGAGGAAATTCGAGATATAACACCGGGCAGTCGCATTATCCTCCAGTACAACGAGAGGTGTTCTGTGGTTAATCCGGGCTTGTCCGAGAATAAAACAGTATTCCGCTTCCTCTGGGTTCAGTTATCAAGCTGTCGAGTCTTCTGCAACGCCAAGCCGGTGTTAGATCGTTCCCACGATACGATCTTCGACATCGTAAATTACGATGGTTAACGGCGCTGAACGGTATCGACAAAGATCCGTGGGTTATGCCTTCCCGGCGTCTCACGAGCAGTACGACTGGTTGATCTAAAGCATTCTCGAAGATAAAGAAGCCTGGTGTAGCGGTCCAGCTCCGGCGTGGTGACATTCTTTCTTTCTGGGTGCGGCCTATCATTTGTGGACCCGGTTTCTGCATGACGCATGACTTAGCTTCTTATAGCAGTTCTAGTGCAACCAACACGACATACCACCTGGCTATAATTAATGTTCGACTGAATCATACCGATCGCAATCAAACATTCTTTCTGTGATAAACGTAGCATATTCTTTTAAAATTTGAATTTTGGAGCTTTATTAAGGTTGCACTTTGGTATCGCTAAAATCGCTAAATACCCACAATGTGCTAAAATATCATATTGTGCGAGCGATGCGCTAAGCTACACTCAAGCGTGACAGGCACCAATAAACTCGATTACGTTTAGGGTAATATGAGAAGAGAGTCCATTATTATGAATATGGGACAGTTTTGAGGCGCAACCGAGAAAACTTCCCATATTCCTAATAATGGGCTCTCTGAGCACATTATCCGACTTAATTTTCACTAAAAAGAGAAAATTCTTTAGACTGTTCTATTCAATGTAAAGGTCATTCAAATACTTTAGTTGTACGCAGGTTTATAAGGCTCTATATACTATCATAGCAAAATAACTATTCATGTCACATTTAGATCACACGTAAACATTGTAGCCCAAAGTTTCAAATTATCAAAATGATCGCTGGCAATAGAATTCTAATAAATAGACTTCATTTATACCGCAGGCATTAGCATAAGGGGAAGGCGATTTATCAACATTCAACTATCGATATGAAGGGAGATCTTACACAAACAGCGAATTGAATGGCTATGTACAACAGTGTAAAATGTGGAAAAAATAAGGAAATGAGCATTCACAAAAATTTCGAATCAGTTAAAAGGTTATCTGATAAAACAAACTTTCAGACAGTGTATCAATATATGTTCATGTATTGAAAAGGCTTTGAAAACCCATTTGTGTGATTTGGATATATTATCACGGTGCAGTTTGATATATTCCGTAAGGTAGCGTGTCAAAACTATTATCACTCAAAATACTGTTGTATGAAACCCTTCCTTTGGTATTTGGGCGGGATTTAGTAAAGACTTGTCAAAATATTAAATCGAAAAGACGTATCTAATCCATATAAAATTGGCTGACAAACCAATTGTATCTCGAATAACTTTTTTATTGATTGGTCTTTTTAAAATCTAAAAACAATGTACTTTTTGGCGATTTTTGCCACAACTGTCCATTTCTTTTTTTAAATTCTTACATTTTTTCTGTCCGCAAATAAACAAAATGCATATTATGCAGCCAATATCTCTTATGCATAGAAACGAGGTCATTCATCAGTTTTACATACATGGTCAAACAGCATTAACAACGCCTTATATGGGGTGCTCGCCAAACAGTCCATGTTCATTGGCCTGTTTGGATATGTATGGGAAATGACCGCCTAGATATGCCTACATTTGGTTATTGTTTGTGTTTTAAAATTCGTAAGATAGAAATTTATATCGTGTCATTCGCTTACAAATGACTTCGATGGTCCAATAACTAAAGGTTTGCATTGTTAGTCATCCTATTGGCTCTCATTCTTGCTTTTCCAAATATCCACAACATCCCTCTCTAAGTATCTTATATTATCAACTCACATTAAAATGACAAATGTATTGAATAAATTACAGTTATTTTTGAAGTCGTTAAATGTGTTATTTTTGAAAAGCATATTTAGGTCACGGCTGTTTAGAACTGCTCACTTAGTTTTTTGGTGCCATCAAGTCTATTGTTCATCACAACCCCCTTTGGTCAAGAGTTTTTATTTACATAAGCTTGTAATCTGCAGAGTTATGCTATAAAAACATGTAATTTTCGAAAATTAAGCCAACTTTACACGCATTTTTAAACATGTTGCATCATTGGTTTTTGAAAATTTATTTTTGCAATGACAATTTCAATATGTTCTTTCATCATCTTTATATATCGCTAACCCCCTCCAATTGGATTAATGCATGCAAAATGAGTTAGAAATATACCCAATTTTTGCAAAAAAAGTTATTTAAATTAAGATTTTCTTTTATTTCAAATAAAAATTTTATATCGTATTCGGATATGGAAATTAATAATTTTTATATGGTTAGATTCAGTGATTATTTGACTTTATAATGATACTAAAATCAATAGAATAGATAATCAAAATCGTATTTATATCCCACGGCAACTGCATTGTGTCTTTCAAAATTCGTAGTAGATTTTATAGCTTTGATCATTCAAGCTTGATTTGAATTGTTTGCGCAAGAAAAATATCAGTATATATAGTCCAAATTATAGTCATATTATAAAGAACAATTGTATACAATTAAAATAATTTTATTCAAGGATTAATTAATTTCTTCAAAATTTTCTGCTCAATATTTATTAATATTGTTAAGAAATATATATGTTTTTTTAATAGAATATTCCCCTTTTCTGTCTATACAAATTTAAACGAACATCTAAGATATCATAAAATTGAAGATATTATGGGGAACATGAAAAATTAATTGCAATTCATTCAATAAGGTGTCTTAAGACACGGCTGTTTATTTATGCCTAAATCGTCCACTTTAGTTTTGTTGAGCCACCTCAACCCCGTTCTAATGCAGCAGGCCCTTAAGCCGATTATGCTGCTCAGCCCCATTTAGCCCCATGTTAAAACCTAGGGAAATTGGTCAAAATCACTCTTTCAAAACCTAATTTTGAAGATGTTCCCAACTATAAAATTTCCTGATTCTTGAAATAGTAAAAGAAAACATATAGTTTTATATGTAGGTGTTTTCAAATCCTTGCTGTCGAAACTATGACTGTGTGAATTTTGTTGTTGAAATGGGCAGCTTTGCAATCAATTTTGCTAATCTAAATAAAGTTTCTTACAAACTCCACATGTTTTTTGTTGTAAATGTAAAATATAATGTCGTGAAATTCATACTATGATTTAAAGTCGCATCAAAGGGGATATCATCGTTTCATCTTATTTGTATCGTGGCCGATTGAGCTGACCAGTGATCTTTAGACATAATCCGTTGTTCTTTAAACCTTAGAGCATTCATCCTTAAGCTTTGTCTGATCCTCCTCCTGTTTAATCAAAGGGGTATGTTAATCCATGTTAACCCTTTAAGTAATTAAACGTTCACAGGTGATATCTAATAAAACCATGTTAAAATTGAATCATGTCAATATTTTTTGAAGTTACAGTTTATTGTCGCATATTTTGTAATAGCGATTTATTGGTGAAATTGAAAGACGCAGGTCCAACTTTCATATCCAATTTATTTAAAAAGTAATATTTGTTTGTAAAAAAAGTTAAAATTATAGTAAAATTTCATAGTGAAAAAGAATTTGTTTCATTACAAATATGTATCATATCTATAAAGCCTCTGTTAGGAAAACCGCAAGAGTGTACTGTTTCTTATACAATTTTATTGCATTTTTGTCCACCTAAATTGAATGAGTAATAGGTTCGACAGCGGAATTTTAAAAATGGCTATCGATAGAAAAGAACTTAAATATTCGACATGCCAATTTTAATCAAAATCTATAGTTCGGAACATGCTCAAAATATGCTTTAAAATGTTTGATTTTGAACAAATTCTCCATTTTCTCCAATGTATTAGCACATTGCCGTGTGCTGAGTTAAGCCGATTATCTTGTGGGTTTGACAACATCGCATTTTGAACTAAATTACAGGCTGTAAACAGCCGTGAAGAGTTCAATGAAATATACTCATTCCCCGTTTGTGTTCTGTTACTATGTTCTACTATAAAGACGCTTATATGGTCTCCTTTGAGGTGAATAAGACTTAACCAAATGCTTTGATCCTCCTTAGCACATCTTTTTCTTTTTTTCCATAAGGTGTAAGATGGATTATTACATATGACAAAGCAAAAAAAACAACATTTTAACAAAGCGATTCTCTAAGAGTCAATGCGATTCATGGTTTTGCATATGAATATGTAGTAAAAAGTGTATTTATTATTCAAATTAGCCTTATGTTCATCGACATTGTTTGCAAATAAATTGACATGGAGGAGGTATATAACCTACACCGTTAGAATAAGCTAATTTCAAATTTAATAATATGTTAATTTCAAGGGAAAAGCAATGTGGCAACCATTTTAGAATACGGTGTAAAGACAACGAAAAAATGACAATTTCACTCGATTTTATGCATAAATAGCCGAAAACATGCATGGTTAATCCTATGCACAAAAAAGTGGTTGAATGTATAGATGCATCGTTGGTATATCCAAAAAACTAAAGGGGCAGTTTTATATAGAGGATAAACAGCCGTGATGTTTATATAGGATGAAAGTTGATAACCAAATGGATAGTTTTCGTTTGTTGTCGCGTTTGATACGGCATTCAAAGTACAATAATATTGATCTTGATATGTATAAATACAACATCATTAGTTCTAAAAACTATGTTTCATATAGGGAAACAATTAAACATAGTATTTATATTTCTATATCGGTATCATTATTTTCAAATAATGGTTTGATATGAGCTCAATATTTTAGATATTGAAAAACTGTCTATTATCTAAAAATAATGTACTCCTAACTGTCCATTCTTTGAAAATAATGGACGATGAATACAAGAGAATGACGTCACTAGTGTGAATTAAAAGCGTATAATTTATAGTGTAGCTTGAGGAATATGTTTTGAATATAACAATATGATTTAGAAAGAAACTAAACGAAACAATAAGGTGGATCTTTTCTTTGCGTGTCAGTATAGCTATGTTCAAGTGAGATTGTCGGCACGGCCTGAACTAACCGGAAGGAGTAATCGAAGTCAGTAGCTTTACCACTTTGCATGTAATGTTTATTGGTAAATGTAAATCAAGGACTAGATACTATTCTCGTCCCAGTGAACATTTTTACATTAAAAATTCAGGAAATGGTAAAATTCTATATCGATAGGTGTAACCTGTTATGGTCCTATACTGGTAAATCGGGAGAAGTTTTAGCTTATAACTTTTTTATTTTACACATGTTATCTTTTTTGATTTTCACAATGGATTGAGAAATGTATATGTTTTTAGTTGAAAACATCTTGAACTTTGAGGATTGGCTCTAAATTGGTGCACACTTGGGAAGATTTCCAGAATCTTAGAAAATATCGTAGTTTCATTGAAAAACTGCTCACTATATTTTTCATTTAGCTTCAATTTCTTGAAAAAAAAACATGTCTTCATATATTCAAATATACATCATTATTATAATATTTGCATTTGAAGTTCTATTTTCGAAAAGTAAGGTATGATAAAATAAACATTTGCCGATTTAACATTATAGTGAGGTCCTAAATATAAATAGATGTAATATATGTTATGCCAGCGATTCAAGCGAAACATTGTGGAGGCATAACATTACCATAGTATCTTCAGCACAAGACTTGAATTTTACATTCTCAATGCCGCAATTTGTTCAAGGCAATTAGCGGGCAAATATACTTCTTATAGATTGCGGAAGTCAGTCCATCCTCGTTTCCTCCGTAAATGATTACATATACAAAAGGGTTCAACCATTGTTCCAACTATCATTTATGGTAAAAGTTAATGGACAGAAATAATAAACATTTTCCTGAATAACTGCAAGGCACCAAGCGATCTTATTTATTTTTAATAATATAAAAATTATATTATAAAACGTAATGTTTCAAAATACTTAATCAATGATACATTTATCACTATACGTATATAGAAAAAAAGTATTAATTGAGAAAAAAAAAGAAAGTGGAAGAATAAATTAAAGAAATACATATATGTCAATAAAGGCAACCCTATTAAATAGAAAAAGGGGTTCCTTTAATTTCAGAGCCATCGAGTTATATTTCTATCAAATCTTGAAATCCAACCCAAATTTGATGGGAACAATTTGTTCAAGGGAACCATATTTTGTGACGGATAGCTCGTGAGTCGCTCTTGTGGCGTGGATGTTCATACCTATCTTAAAAACCAATCTTAAAGTGAATTTTGACCAGCCAAATGTTAACATTAGCCTGAGGTCTAATGGGATGCATTTCACACAGTTCCATTTCTATAACTAATGATGGGGTTACGTATAGTAATAACCGTTATTATTCATTGGACAATGACATGTTCAAATTCGCTGTCAGTACTCGATTACGCAGAATTACACGGATATTATTTTAACTTCCGTAGTCTTGGTATAGCTCGCTTTAAGTGCCCAATTCATTGTGTGAAGCGATGCTCAGAAACTGACGGTTGCCAAGCCGTTAACGTAGAAAGGATTGGACGTGCAGTGTTGTGTGACTTCCAGGCGTATGCAACTGAAAATACTTCATATTTGATTCCAAATCCAGCAAGTACCTTTATTTGTAAGTATCATTACTCATCACTTGTTTTATAGAATTCCATTTTTGTATTGCCTCGTGTAGAAACACACATAAAAATGCAAATCCATGTATATTGGTTTTAGTACAATTATTTTTTCTGGCAAACTATAAAAACCATTGATTGATTGTAAGATGGTAAGATACCAAAATTTGTTTAAACAAATATATGGATGTTGATCTTTTGTTCACCAGATGCCTCGACACTTCGAGAGGATTGTGAGAACGTGTTTCCAAGCGATGATGCCGATTGTCCCGAGAAATACCGACTACAAGATCAGCCATATGGTTGGGAATATCATTGCTCCATAGAGGAAAATGTAAGATAGTTGGATGAACTTTTGTCGGGAGGTACTTTCACACTAAATCGGTTGCTTTTACAATAAAAAAAGTTTAGTGAAAATTCAATTTATGAAAAGGCCAGCCGAGCTCATCCTCTTTGACCAGCAATCTTAGAGCAGAAAAGGTTCACTGTTCAGGAAAATCGTAATATCAAAATATGGTCGATTAGATCAAGAATCATAATATAACTATAGTGCTACACGGTATAATTTACGCGATTATTGCATTTTAGTAAACTATTTCTTTATTTTCAAAACCGGATAACATTATATTACTCATCATTTGTAATCGATGGCAAAAAGCTAGAATACTGAAGGAAATATTGAAAGAAGTTCTTATTAAGAAAAATTCCCCGAGAATAAGAAAATTTCGAAGATTCCTAATTTTGAAAAAAAAACACTACACACGCCCCTTTCGCATTCCTGTCAATAAAAAACAGACATGAGCATTTCACGTTTTACATACATTGCTTTACCACTTCAGTGATTGTGTTTTTCATCTGAAGGGCTTTGCGGATGTGCTCGTTTCTCAGCCTTTCTCTGCGCGTCACCCCTAGGATGGCTCTTTGGCAGCGCATTTCGAACACCTCGAGTCTGCGCGTTTCGCTCGATCTGAGGGTCCATGATTCGGATGCGTATGTGGCTTTGGGCACTATTAGGGCATTGCATAGGCGTATCTTTTGGGCATTGCATATTGACTTCTTTTTCCAAATGGTCTCTCTCAGTTCGCCAAATGCCGTCGACGTGAGTCCTATACGCCTTATTACATCTTTAGCGCCATTTGGTACTACGCTTCCCAGGAATACGAATTCTTCTACGTGCTCTACTTCTTCCCCGTCGATGACTATTTGCTAGTCGCTTGGGGAGATAATTTCATATTTGGCGCCGTCTATTTTCATACTCCATTTTTGGCATGCATTTTCGAGCTGTGAGGTTGACAGATTGAGTTTCTCGAAAATAGCTGATAGAAGGATGGTATCGTCTGTGTATCTAATGTCTATTGATAAACTGTCATGGAGTTTGAGTGTGCTATCCAGGCTTTTCAGTTCTTTCATGACAAATTCTAGGAAAATATTGAATAGAGTGGGTGATAGCAGGCATCCTTGTCTAAGGCTGATCTTCACTGCGAACCACTCAGTTAACTGTCCATCGATGACTGCGGCGCACTCTGTCTCATTGTACAGGGACTCTATAATACGGACGATTTTGGGGTCTATACCGATTGCGATCATCGTTTTCCACTGGACCATCCTCCATACCGTATCGAAGGCAGCCTTGAAGTCAACGAAATTAAAGTGTTGTGGAACGCGATGTTCTTGGGCTTTCTCTATGACCTGTCTTACATTGAATATGGCGTCTACCGTGCCTCGTCCGGGTATGAAGCCAAATTGGCTCTCACCAGTTGCCTCCTCCGTCTTCCGCTTCATCCGATTGAGCAGGATTCTGCTGAATACCTTGCCTGGGATGGAAAGGAGCGAGATCGCTCTGTAGTTGCCCGGATTGAGTTTATGGCCCTTCTTGTGTATGGGGGTGACTAGCATGCGGTCCCAGTCTTTTGGAGTCTTCTCCTGCACCCAGATGGCGTTGAATATTTTGTGGAGCATTTCTGTTATGGGCTTTCCACCCACTTTGAGGACCTCGGCTTTGTTATAACCGATGCCGGGGGCCTTCTGGTTCTTCATTTTATTGACAGCCTGCTCGATTTCCTCTAGGGAAATGGGCGGGAGTTCGTCTGCTTCATCTGGGGCTGGGGGGGGGGGGGGTTTCGTCTTTTG
>LQRL01100930.1:0-10396 GCA_001703475.1 Hydroides elegans
CATGCAAGAAGGATCTGTCTTCATCTGCTACATTAGAATGTCACACAATTTTAATAAATTTTGCCAAACATAAACTTGAAACTGATCCGGAGGAATTCAAAAACTGTTCGCATAAATCATGCTATGAAATATGTATAAAACAAGGAATGAAGATGCATCTAAGCTTAATAATATTACAAATAACACGTTTTGCACGAAGTGTTATCGACCACGGCCATCTGGTTGAACTGGATGATTTATGGGAGCGCTATCTTTCAAAGAGCAGAACACTATTTTTTGGTGAAACGTTAAATTGTATTTCTAAAGCAGAATTTCGATCCATCATTGAGAAACAATTGAATGATGGGAAGCACATTTCCAAAACAATTCCGAAACGGTATTACATTCAAGACGCGGTTCGACAAATGGATCCAGACACCTGTGCCGAAATATCACAAGCAGCGCATTGTTTATATGATGATCTTACAGTGAACAATGCCACACCAAATGAGGGAGTAATCAAAACACCCCAAAGTATGAAAGTATTTCTTGATGAATTTGGTCGACGCACTGATGGTTCAGGTATCACTCATCTTAGACAAATGGTCGAACAGAAGTCATTTTCATTAACTGGATCTGAAAGGTATGTTTGCAAAATCTGTAAAGAATACTACGATATTAATGAATATTTTAAAACAGGTATGTAAATATCCTTATATACCAACATTAGTTTTCGTTTAACAACCAATATTTAAACTTTAATTAAATTGCTTTTTGATTTGATTTTATTAGCAATGAAGATGTCAAGTACATTGTGTATTATTCAAAAAAATTAATTGAATATGCAGTGGTGAAGAAGAATCCTTGCTCGAGGTTCAAACCATGCAGAGAAACCAGTATCGGCACATTAAGCAGAAGACTTGGCAAAGACCCATGGCATCAGCAAGCAAAAACCCGACAGAGAAGAACAAGAAAACTAACCAGCAAACCGCACCAATCGCCGAATCATATCAAAGTGAAAATAGCGCCGCACAAAACGAGATAATTTCGGCAGCCGAAAACGGTGATGAGATGCATTTGATGAGTTTACTCAATGATTGCGATCCGGGGCAGAAAAACGAATTATCCGTCTTAGCAATGCAAGTAGCAATAGCTAATGATAATAATTCAATGCTACAATATTTACTGCTACAGCATAAAACATCGAGCAAAACATCATCAAAAGTAAATAAAATAAAAGATCCTTTCATATGTCTGTATGAATGCATTGACAGAAATAATGCCGTGATGGTACAAATGATCACAAATCAGCTTTTGGAGACCCGCTCTCTAGATGAATCCGTTGTTCTTGAGATTTTAAAATATGCAATTTTGCAAACGACGGAAGCAATCATAGTTCGTTTCATTGACTTATTACTACCTCCAACAAAGAGGAAGTCATTTGATACATACAGAGCAATAATATCAGACATAGTTTCACCTTTTTTGAGAGAAACGCAGTTAGAAAAGATTACGTTATACACTCAGGTAAAGTTTGGCTTATTCAAACTAAACAAGAAGCGTTTGCGCAAGATTGCAAAGATTTTTCCTGATGCTGAACCAAAAATCAAAGATTTATACCAACATATCGACAAACGATTCAAACACATGGACGAGGAACATGACTTACAAAAATACATATTTGAATTTCTATTCTCTGAGTATTCACTCGATGATTATATCGAGTTGTATTCTAAACAAGCTAAGTTTGGTAGCGGACATCAATTCACAAAACAAATGGGTGAATCAGATGATATGGAAATCAAGTATGATATAATTCGTGCTGTCGATTTCTATCAAACTGACCTCTCGATCAAACAAGAACGCCAAGAAATCACGAAAGCAATAGATGACTTTATGAAAAATTTGTGTCAAGTCATAGGCTACAGAAACGAAATTCTTGAATGCAAACCACGGCGGGTTGGTAGCTCTGTTGAAAACACGAGACCATTTTCACCAGACGAGTATGATTTCATCTTATCGCTACTCAAACTCGGAAGGAGCTTTAGTTCATCGAATCTCCAAAGTTTTGTCTTCTTTATATGGAATCAAGAGGATAGACCAGTTGCAGAAACTAATCTCCTTGATACGGCATCAGGTAAATGGTATCTGAACTCCGATAAATTGCGAGCAGTACTAAACGGGTTGGTCCATGATATTCTACGCGATGACATCAGTAGCATATGGTCAGTTTTAGTAAACGTGAGCAACAATCAAAGTCAAGACTTTCCAGAGGAAATAAAATCGTTATGCAGCGACCATCGCCTGACAATTGATCCTGTTGGCTTCTTCAACGGCAAGAAGAAATTTGCAGCACTAACGATGATATGGAGAGGTGCGCAATTCAAGTATTTACCTATCAAAATTGACTTAGTACCAGCCATCGAATGTCACGATTGCAGCATTCTTCCGACTCCTCCACATGACTATTTGCACAACACGGAAATAAAGCCATTATACATTGTGGCATTTGGTTCGCCTGTTGGATTTCAAATCTGCCATACAATCCACGAGGCAGAGTGCATCCGCGACCTACCCGCTAATGTCGTTTTAGGCTACACCTACGCCAAGGCCATGCGACGGTCAATGGTTCTTCAGAGTGAGAAAAGTAAACCGTTTATAAGAAACCTTAATAACTATGAAGAGGTCTGCACATCCTACATGCTCAAACAGGCTGTTCTTGATCTTACAAAGACTAAAATACCATCTTATTCAACCGAAACAGCGATGCAATGGACAATTCAAATTTTTGAGAAACTGCGCTTTTTTCTTAGTAAAAGCAAAAGAATTCCCCAATTTATGATGAATCCAGAAAATAAAGATACCGAGGAGTGTGTGTTTAATCTGGACGAGATGCATCTCAGTTTGAGAGTACGGGAGATGCGCTACATGTTGGCAATGATCGAAAGAATCTTACAAGTCCTAGTGAAGGTAACAATTTTTCATAAAATAGATAATTCATCAGTTATATCGATTGCGATATAAATAATCATGGTTCATTCAAACAATCAAATCAAACAATCAAATAATTTCACAAAATAATTTCACAAATAGTTTCACCAGAGAAACATAACATATTAATGCCACTTGAAATAAAGTTTAAAAATACAGTTACATATTTTCATCCTTAAATTTGGGTACAGTGTGCTTTACTTGAGAAAAAAAAACGAATGTTATGTTTTAAATTTCTGATCAATACAACATCTTTTTTTGTAATAATTTATAGCGTTTCGTTTTAAAATCTTCATATTTTATATTCAAATCAAATCATTTCAATTCCAAAGTGGTTTTGTTGATATAGAAATGATTTCATAATCTACGCTTCATCTGTATTTTACAGGAACTTCCAGACACGATTTCCCTTGTCTTTTTGAAAGAAAAGGTTTATTTGCCAATTTTCATAACTCTCAAAAACTAAAAACTGTAATATGGTTGAGCCACCCGTCGAAGTTCTTTCAATTTATCACATATACTCACTCCAGTGTCACTTATTATTTTATTCAAATATGAAAGACGTTTTATATAGGGTCAGTAATGAATCCATACACAATTAAGTGCTATGTAACTTTGAAATATATTTAAATGAAATCAAACTGCAGCTCATGGTTTTATTCAATTGTAAATAAAGAACATATGGATTTGACGATTTCCAAATAGAAACTGAAAAATGCCATTTTTTTCCAGGTGTTCAAAGAAAGGACATTTCAAGTTGAATGTTTGCACTTTTTCTCCTTGCTGAGCTGCAACACTAAAGCATTTTTTGATAGTGGCACACTCCTAGAGGTGAATTTTAATTAACACATGAAACATAAGATTTTAATGTTAAACCATCACAAGTTACTATCAAATCGATGCATCTTATTAAAGATAAACCCGACGGGCTTTGAGTTAATCAGACGTATAGAGCCCGATAAAAAGAATCGGCCAAGCACATATCTGCGACTCGAGTAAACCAATTTGTGATGATTCTTATGCATGATAAATGAACAAATCACTTAAAAGTGAGTTGAACATTTATTGATTCCTTAGATTTGGCATACATATATCAATGAACACACAGAGGACGAGAAAGAACTGAAGAAGACCTTTCCCAACTTGTATTCAGCAATCAAATGTGCAAATATTTTACACAATCAGGACATTCCCAAAATGGTAAGCTTTGAAAATGAAGTTTAATTTACTTTTTGACTGCATTTCTAGATTTAAATGAGATGTAAAAAAGGTATTAACTAGTACGCTTAGAAATATTGTTTGAGCGCGAATCTAGACATATAAAGTGCAATGCGAATGATACAAAAGACACAGCCTTATGGCGGGAAAAGCATATAAAAGCAGAAAACGTTGGTGCACCCCTCTGTATTCGCCTTAGTTCTATAACTTATGTAATATGATTAAAACGCATTCAATTTCATCAAATTTAGCATAAATATCAAACAATGAGCTAAGTTTAACAATATTCTATCTTGTTTGACAATAGGAGTTTCAATCTGGTCAATCTGTTCATTGCCGCCTCATCAAACTTCTACTGGTGTGATATCCAGTAACATGACACATAAAATATGATCTGATGATAGTTGTAAAGCATAAAAGAAAATATTTATCAAAAATACATGTATTGAAATTCTTTGGAGTTGACGTTTATATAATAAAATCAAATTTAAGTTTCACTACAATTTTGCGGCTTTCAAATATAAAGGTACTTCAATATCACTCATTTCCTAATGGAAGGGTCTTTAAATATGATTATTTACTTTACCCTGTTCAAATTATTTAGCTAAAGGGTTATAATGCAACATGCTTATTGTAAATTATGAACAAACATTTTCTGTAGCTCTTATGTTCTCGTTTTATTTCAAAATAATTCCTAGTTGGCAAGCTACAGTTCCCTTGTTCAATAAGTTTGTGCATGAAAATGTATTTTGTGCGTCTGCCATATTTCTATGCCTAGATAATAATAAGATAGTACTGCATGTTTAAAACATGCTTTTTAAGTTTATATATAGAATTTCAAATAATATATAATCACCCGTTGCTCACTGTATCAGTGAATATTTATGAGCTAAAGTAAAAACCATTCAAATGTATAACTGTTTTATATGAAGACCTATATAGAGTTGAGCAAAAATATAGTTGTGTAAATTATAACCAATTATTACATGCAACTATTCAGGAGCAGAATTCGGTGACATGCAATGTATAAATAGGTAGGGAATTTGATGAAGAACTTTAATCCCTAAATGATTATTTTGTCTTTGTCTCTACAATAATATTATTTCTTACGATACATTTATATAGTGTTTTACCAAATCGAACCACAGGTTGTCAGCTCGCAGCTTCCGTCACTTGCATGTGTCATTGACAAATATTGGACAAAACACGGAGAAACTCTAATAGGCGCATTTAATGTTCGAGTTATACAACAAAATCTTTGGGTGTGCCACGATGGAGGCATCATGGTCTTTGATACAAATCTTCGAGAGCTGAGGCAACTACCAATGTCCGATGGTGCGCGGGATGTCGCTCTTATGGCCGACGGAAAACTGGTAGTTGGTACAAAAAATGGATTATATGAAGCAAGCAAAGATGGTGAGTATATCTACTTATAAATATGGCTGATTACGTATAAATATAGCTTGCCTGAAACATTTTTGTTTGTCAATGAACAATTAAATTTCAATTTCATATCCCTTCATAGAAGGCAGAGGCAAGTCCATTTTGTGTTTCAGACATCCCGCTGCAAATGTGTCCCTCGTCCTCTGACTTCTTAATTTTTGTATGTTTTTATACGGTGTGAGACAGTACCATTTGACTTTAGGTTCAGATTTTGAATTCTTCGATACTCTGAGTCATTTTTATGTCTTATATAGTCATTTTAAGACCTGTAATTATTGCTTATATTCATCGTTTAAGTTTCTTGTATTCAACAAATCTAAATTCGTTCATAGAATGCTGGCTGGTAGTGCGGACGGACATTTTTTAAGTGTGTTTGATTATATGAAGCAACGTAGTCTCCGCTGTATAACCTCATGCCTAATATTAACTGCTAATTAATTATTCTTACAATATCAGTATTTGGAGTGTATAGTGAAAATCAACCAGTGCTCAACCATCCATCGTGCGCGGTTTAGTGAAAGTTACTTATTGAGAGCAAGCAGTAATCTGTCCTCATGTTAAAAAAAAATATCAATATCAAAGAATGGCAAATGATTATGCTAAGTTTTTCTTTCTAATATTTTGCAAATCATTACACAATATATTTGTGTTGTATCAAATTATTTAATAATATCTTATAATTACCACCGTGTTTATGTATATCTGTTTTTTTTTTTACATTTTCAAACTACTTAGCAATGCATTAAGGGCATTATATATGGTGCACTGGAATAATAATAAAATTTTGCATAACTCTTTCAAAGTGTTTTTCTATCAAATAATCATCTGAAATTCGATTACATAATTTCTAGCATTGCCAGTAAATATTCAATCTTCACCGGTGTTTGAATAAGCAAATTTAGACTTAAAGCATTCAATTAAATTTCATGATTTGATTCGTTTGCAGGAGCCAATCAAGTCAAAATCCAGGACGGTAATTTCACCAGCGTGGTGGTGTACGGCAGCCTCGTCTATGCAGCTGAATATGAGACAGGAACCGTTCGCATCCTGCAGCGCCTCGGCAGTGAGTGGATGCAGCACCATGTCATCCAACTCAGTGGCATCTCTGGCGGCATGTTGGACAGGATCACTTTGTCTATCTCCAATGGTAAACTCTTTGTTTGTGCTCGATATAACCATGCATTGTACACGTACACCACCAACGGGGCGTTGATAAACAAGTGCGGCCAAAGAGGAAGCGGCGTCGGTGAACTGCATTGGCCATGCATGTGCGGTAGCGATGCAGAGAGTGCTCTCATGGTGGCTGATCGGGGGAATCACCGGCTGCAAGTGCGGGATAGCGCCAATGAGTGGCACGTGATTGAGTTGGAGCCAGAAGTTGAATATCCTAGGAGTGCGGTACTACTGGATGATGCACTGTTCGTAATTTCTAGCCCCTATCGTGGCGAGTGTTCACTAATAAAATATAATTGAACACACTATTTTACGTTCAAGCGAAAGTGTTGATTTTGGAAATAAATGCACATGTATCACGATATATTGTTATGGTTGTGTGATAAGTAATCTATGCTACAAAAGGTTGAGTAATAGCATAAAGTACATGGGAATATGAGATTCATGCAATGAAGGATTTTTAATGAGTTTCAATAAATATGTATATGGACCAAATATTTAACAATGTGTGAAAGTTTGAGACAGCAAATTTTGTACAAATTTGATACGTGTATATAAATTTGATACGTGTATATAAATTTGATACGTGTTTGAATAGCACAAACAACATATCTTATTTGAATTTCAACTTATTCTTCTAAATGAAGGTTGATATAACAATATTAATTCGTGTATCCTATGTTACAAATATTTCCATCAATCATCTTCTGCCCAATGTGTGTTTAAAAGTTTGCCTCTCAAATTCAATTAGGTATGTTTGTTGATTAAATGTTACGATTTTATGAGGAAAATCGGTGTTTAACAACAATTTGTATTGTTGTGAAACATGTTGAGCGCACAGTTTGATGCATTCAAAATCATCTAAACAAGATTTGGAATGCATTTAAAAGTGTGCTCTTCATACTTGTACAACTTTAATCGATAATGTAAATATTAAGAGGATATTGCAATATACTTAATTGTTACATATTAAAACAGCTGATTTTTTTTTAATATGTAGTTGTTACATATTAAAACAGCTTTGAATATATGCCGAATTAGTAGACCAGTTCATTTCATTCAAACATTAATCGCATAGCTAAAATATGTAATACAACTTTATATTAATTTACATATGGACAACATGTTTTGAAATAGGGATCGACCTTGAAGATCGTTTTTTTTTATCGGCGATATAGATTGTTTTCATATAAATTTTGTATTTTAATCCAAGGAAATATGTTAAAACAAGTATGTCTTTAAATAAATATCCTTTATCGTCTTATCAAATAAAAATAGTTTGATAATCGGTTTAATATTGTTACGCTGATGCGCAAATGATAATTCTTTTCTCTTAGAAAACGAAAAAAAAAAGAAATATTAGATTCTAAATATAAAGTGATGATATGCTTTTCATTGAATGTCAACCTGATAAAACCGTTCCTGTTTATGGATGATCGCTAGGCTTATAGCAATTGAATTATTATTTTATTTATCTTTTATTCAAAATAATAAATGATGACGAAAATGTCAAGGTTAAACCAGTATAAAATATTTCAGCAGATTTCAAAGTTTTGTCAAAAATGGCTAGCTCAAACATATGCAAGCATCCATGTACCGGTTTGAAAAATATACACTTATGAATCCTCTTATGTTTTGCAAATTAATTATTTGATAGACCCACATCACAACATGTTGAAAACAGGATCCATTATACAACATGTAACTATGTATAGTTTTGCCAAGTATGACCAAAATTCTGAAAAAGTGTAATATTAACACGGCCATAGGGGCCTCAACACATTTACGAATTCATTTTTGTCCGACATGATTAATATTGATTATAGTTTATATTGATGTTCATATAACAGCAGTACCAGATAAAAACATTCCAAATACTTCCATAAAAACACTAATATCAAACTACTAAACTAAGTTCTAATCATAGCATCACAATCTATAAATCGCGGAACATAATAAGAATTGTCCAGCAATCACTAGCATTTGATCAATCAATGACTGGCGATATAGACTATCACAAAAAACGATAAAACATATTTGGCACTTATTACTTTACTGTTTTAATAAACATGCATTTGGGCTATTCCATGTAACTTTGACATGAATGGCATATTTTCAAATGGAATATAATCCATGTTTTAGTAGTTTATCGATTAGAAATGATATCTTAGATAACTAAAACGCAATATAAGTTCACCTCGGATCATCGAAAGGAAATTTATCGCCTATTGAGGGAAAGTACACAAATTATGTTTTTGAAGCTACGTTTTCGATGGTTGTACCAATTGTTGGATATCTTCAAAATGATAAATGGTATTAACACCGTTTCACCCTCGACGTTTCCTTATATTGATAGTAAGAAATAGCAAAAACGATTGAAAACATATGGGCCTCAAGTTGTTCAAAAAAAGTGCCTGTACCTAAGGTGTCAAATGGCATGTAACGTGGGTAACGAAATTACAAATATATTAACTTTTCTCCAAAATGCATGGGACTAACAAACTGTTAGATGTATAAGAAGCTCACAATGACACGCTGAATAATTAGGTATACCAATCACACTTGTACGATGAATAGTTTTTGAGTAATTTCGCTAAGAAGATTGTAACGTGGGTAACGAAAAAAATCGAAAACCATAGGGAATAATCAAAAACGTAGTCTAGCTAGGCCAGGGGTGCCAGTTTACTTGCTAGAATTATTTCATGTATCAACGACTCATATAAACTGCTAAACATTCTAGTTATTGCCTGTTTTTCTACTTTTTCCAAAAAATCGTTAATGTAGGCTGTATCAAAATAATGAAACGGCATATCTTATACGTTATTGATAAATACCTTAACATTTACTGTTTTTTAATAAGTTCACGAGTTGATATTCTTATGGAACGCCGACATTCTGATTTTAATAGGGTTTTATTGATAAAAATCTTCGTTACCCACGTTACATAATACAAAAAATAAATTTGGCTACCACGAAATTTTGATAAATCTTAGATAGTGATTCTTCTTCTTGCTTGCCGGCAGTTTTTGAACATAATTGAGTGATTTTGACTTAAAACACTCGATTATATACAGTTTCGAATTAATATTACTATCGATTCCATCAATTGTTTGTGTATTTTAAAAGGTCAAATATAGCAAACTTATTAAGTATTTTTATGTACAAAAGGCAAAGGATCGGGTTAAATTGAAACTATGTTTTGGTTGACACAGATGTTTTCTTTAATTTGAAAGTATATACATTGTTTAAAAAGACAACTTGGAACATTAGAGTTCCAACTCAAATTCCCCACATAAAGAACAACCCTCATATTTTCCAAATTCTAGAATAGTTAACTTTCTTTCAATAAAACTTTAGAATTGTAGCTGAATATAGTTATTTCATGGTTATGTTCTAACCCTAGCAGTTGTGTAAAGGCAAACGGCCTATTAGACTCGTGTAGAATCAGTCGTGGTTGAGTTGAACAGTTTCACCCTACTTGCTTTGCTCGTATTTTTTTTTAAGTCATGAGTAAGGAATGGTGTTATGTTGAATTTATGTATGTAATTGGAACTAGAATACTGATAAAGTGTAATAAGTGTTATGCGTTTTG
>LQRL01100939.1:9217-19879 GCA_001703475.1 Hydroides elegans
ATTTGACGATTGATATCATTTTCCTCCATGCAATTAATGTTTAAATTTTTCTGGCAAGCCATCAATAGTTACTAATATAATCACATGCTTACGTTTGGTCGTCTTGTGAGATTTTGTTTTACGTTTGAAGAGAAGGACTTGGCATTTAAAACATCTTGACACCTTTTCGATTTCGATTTCGTAATACATTTTAAACAGTTTGTATAGAAAAAAAGAAGAATGGCTTCCCGTATGGCCAGGTGCTGCTCCCCGTGTGACGAGTTCCAAAGTCGGGGCGGGGGATATGCAATCCACGATTGTCTTGTTATATTGGAAATAAGAGCTTTAGGGAATTAACGAGTAACAGTGTTTAATGGAATTTATGATACTACATGTACAAAAAAGTAGTTATTTTGTCAAAGTAGCTGAAGTTCTTGCAAATAGTATTGGTAGTCAACGGTTTTGTAAACCTGCTGTAGATTTGTAACTGAGTATCTTATTGGAAAGCATTATTTCTTAACTGAATTTCTTAACAACGTATAGCCTATGTGTACGAAGAAAACAAACTTATCACATACAAATATTTTGAACGGATTGAACCAACCAAATTATGAAATATTGACAGAAATCATTTGAGTTCATCTTGGCAAAGAGCACTCTTAACGAATTTCTAAAAATGATATGTAACTTATAGACGATCTGTGGACATGTACCATATGAGTTTGTCGGGCTGTCTTCTTTAAACTTGATTAGAACGAAATGATAAATGTCATGTGATTCAATTAAACAAATATATTTTTACCATAATATGTCATTACAGTATTTTGTTTTGCCTTTATCCCGACTCAACAGATCAAAACGACTGATTAA
Organism: Hydroides elegans; assembly: GCA_001703475.1. NCBI lineage: Eukaryota > Metazoa > Annelida > Polychaeta > Sabellida > Serpulidae > Hydroides > Hydroides elegans. The sequence continues at coordinate 10,067 of LQRL01100939.1, forward strand.
AGACAAGACACGAATTGTGTTTTTGGGAGTGAAACTATGAGACCATATAAATAACCGACTGACCAGGACCCAGTTTATATACGGTCAGTAATATGGAACTAGAGTCGACCTCGACGGATATCTTCAATCTGATTTGCGCTGTAAACGATATAGACCACGGATGAAATCGACACAGATTTACAATGAAATAAATAAATACATATCACGTATGATAAAACCACAAAGGTTTGAATGATAATTTGATAAATAATATGACGGTCAATTTTCATCTGCTTTCTTTCTTAGGTATATGAAAAAGGTTTGCGAAATGACTATAAAAGTATACATAATGAGCAAGAAGACCTTTTACTTTTGATTTCGAAAGACATAAATTAGTTGAAGGATAATCCGGTTATTTTAGTTGTCCATTTATATATTTATTGATAATGTATAATGTCTTTATATTTTATGGATTGACTTGACGATGGATTGATGTCTTTTGAGGAAAGATTTATGTGTTGTTGCATTTATTATTAGCATTACAGATTCATTGAAATACGTAAACATTTATTTGACGAAGGACATTTAATTTTTGTATTCTGGTACAATCAAATCAATATCATCGTAGTTAAGAACTTTCTCAACAAAATAAGCTAAAAAATAATGGTAAAGTAAAATAGAACATATCATGAAGTTTGATTACAAATTCGGACTATATGTTTTATGTTACATAAGGAAAAAGCGACCTATATTGTTTTTCAATGATAATGTATTTAGGTGTTGTATGTGAATAAACATATTGTGAACCATATCATCTTGACATTGTACTTTTCTCGTTAGTCATAGTAGAAAGTGTTCTTGAAAAGGAATTGGTTGAGCGAAAAGTTTCATGGTAATTACGTAAATAATAGAAGGAACATTTTGTCAGAGAATTATGGGTAAAAAAGGCCATTTTGGGCCTTCCATTTCAGACAGGAAAAACATGTTGAAATACAACATCGGGGTGGTTGCGGAACATTCGGAGTGTACTTTGACATCGACTTCCGGAAATGCAATGGCTTCTCTTTCCACCCCGGGAATCTAAATTCGTCCAATGTTATTGAGTTTCGTACTTTCCTTGAAACAAAGCATCATATTGTAATAATATAAATACATGTACTTATACAAGATATTGTTTAAAAAAATACGATGAGAGTTCATCATAAATTGAACTGTAAGTACAAGTACGCTTCAAATCGAAGTCAGCGGAGTAAGACAGGCCTTGGCGCCATGACATGAAATCTCATTCGGACTCGACACATCGACAAGTGATAGCACGATACGATGAGGACAAAAGACATTGGTGCGAACAAAACATTACTTGACGGAACAAGACGGAAAAGATAACGACATTTTGACATTCAAGCTTATGATATATCAGGTCAGTATGGAACTATATCTCTTTGCTTTTTGACATGATTTATGATTTTGACGGATACGGAAAGTGAATTTGTACCCGGCATATAAGTCAGGTCGGACCCTTGAACGACCGATATTGTTCAGTTACAATCACGTATGAAATGACCAAAATACTGAGCGAGGACTAAACTGCTTCATTTTGAACTTAACAGGACCACGGGCATTATTGTGATAACTAAGCCTAGATATACCATTATTAGATTTCAAGATTTTTGAGATGCACATATTTTCCATGTTTATGGTAACTGGTTTGGTTTATATTCATGAAACCTGCTTAACATGAACTTTTAAAATTGACCAATATTGCAGTTAACATTTTGTATTAACGGGTGCATTGTATAGTTGCACTATCTATAATTTATGCCTTAAACTTAACATACATTTTCAATTCGAAAACCTTATATTTTTAAGCCTAAATGACTTACTGTATGTTCCTTTATCTTTGAACAGATACTTTAAATTCAGATTGGACACCCTGAAGTGCTGAAATGTACCACTCCTGAGCCGATTACAAATATTCGAAAGATGTCTTCTTGGCAACGAGGAAAAATGTACAGTGAGCCGCAATTTTTACAACACATTACACTAAGGATTGACATTTGAGTAAGGCATATCTTAATGCAATGTGCTTATGTCCGCGCCGTGTTGATTCGCTGTAATTATCGCAGTATTTTGTGTACTAAGATAGTAAACAAGCGTAAAAAAACACACAAAGACTAGAAAAGATGAACAAGGGCGGTTAGAATTATTTAACATTGATAGATTCGAACCAAAATATGCTTAAGTCAATTTATTTTCTAATTACAGAGGCATGTTTATTTTAAAAGGAGCCTTTTATATCGGAAGACAACAAGTCAATATCACAAAATATTCAACATCTATAGAAAACATGGATGTGAAAAAGGTAAGCCGATCTTATGTGACCATTCTTGCTTTTCTTCTTTTATAATTGAATCGATTTAGCTAAGTGTTTTACGACATCATGGTCACATGTTATTGGTCCTGTCTGGGATGAGTATACAGGGATAAGAATCAACACGGAAAATCTTCATTTTCTCTGAAAAGTCACGAAATGCGCATTTTTCCGCGCACGAGAACTTGTTCAGAATGTGATCCGCCAATATTTTCAATTTATCACTCAGAATATTATGAAAACTTTACTTCAGTATTATCGTTGATAAAGTGAGAATCTTAACATATGTAATTGACCAATTTATTTGATATGAAACAAGGAAAAGCCATATCATTGTCCATTTTTTGCAAAATTGTGTTCTGATTTATATCTTCCAATATCGCTCATATTTTTACGAAAACGAAGGTTTTTGATATTTTTATGTTTCTTATTAATGTGAACTGATTAATATATTAAATTTATAATATTTTGATGATTAGTGCTTGAAATATAATCGACAATTCGAAAAAGTTGTAAAACGAGCTCACTGCGATCTATTTTGTTTCGCTCTTTTATGTGAGTTCTGAGGCAACGCTGAAGTAAACACGGATATTGCGAGAATCATATGCCGAGGCCACAAATAATTTTAAAAATTAAATTTTACAAAAACTAAAAATATAAAAATGACACCGATTAAAAATTGACAGAATTCACTTTATACTTAAGCATTATGTATGCGACCGATGAAATGACAATTTGTGACAAACTTGCACATAAGTGATAACTTTGCTAGAAAATTTGCTTCTTTAATTATACTCACTAAAACACTTATTTTACAAAAAATGTTTTACCTATATCCCCTTTACTACATTATCAGTTGATATAATCTTCAATACTGTATATTTATGTAACAATAAGCTGATTTTGAAACAATTTATTAAAAATGCTATTTTAAGTAACACAAAAATTCCCATTGTCCCGGAAACGCAATTTTGGCTTGATTCTTATCCCTTTATAATACTCATCCCAGGTCCTGTACAGTTTTCTTCCTACAGAAAATAATACGTTTATTTTAAAAAAAAAATGCTGTCAAATATAAGATTTTGTGACGGATTGAATTACAAATGTATATGTGTTAAAACAATTCTTTCAAATACACGTATTTTATATATATTTATATATTTAATTTGATTCATACAGGATGAAGGAGATGTAGCACAAGCATGCACGACGTGGGATATAGATGTTCAAATGCCTGCTTTGTTACACGGATACACCAACCACTTAGTGATACATGTGGGCCTATAAGCTAATATCAAGGAAGAGATTATATCGAATGCTCTGAGATATCTCTGGAAGCCAGATGAGACAGTTCAATGCAAGCTTCTTAAAACGAAAGCAGTTGGTTATGTCAGTCAATATGAAGCAATATTCTACCGAATGGACTGAACCACAAAAGGGTGCTCAATAATAAGGATCTTGGAGTACACAAGGACATATTTATGGCAAATCATATGTCATATATGATATTTGAATACAAACACATCGGTCTTGATCGATATTTTTTTCTTGACATTTGAATACCTCAAGAGTTTAAATTTCATGCAATTTAAATCATCCGCATGTATCGATATATATGTCAGAATTGCAAAAGTTAATAAAAGTTTAAAAATCACGTTTGTCATAATATATTTGTTGTATTCGCCTTCCTACAAACTTAAAAACCAGTAGAAATACGCAATCATTACACCTTTTATAAATCTATTATAGAATTCTACTAACTTAAAAACAATAGCTGTTGGCTTTAGGAACTGCGTCATATGAACATCTCTGCTATTATTAAATTCCATTATTCCACAATGCAATGAAAACTTGCTAGAAATAAGAAATTATTAAATTTAAAACTTCACTTCTTACATGCTTCAAGGAGTTCATAGGTCAATAATGCATGGGTTCTCCTTCCAGAATATTACCACGTAAAATTTACCTTAATACAGTAAAAGCATATACCGCATCTATGTTTCTTGACGGTTCGACGGCTAATTTGATGCCATAAAAAATGATTATCCTACAGTTTGTTTAGGGAAAAAGTATGACGTATAGCGGGCACATGATGAGTGTAGACTTAGAATACATAAACATATATTGACCAAGTATTTTCCTTATTTTAGCTTCGAAAGCATTCTTTCATGGGATACCCTCACTATTTCTCTCACGTACACATAATTCTACGATGCAAAAACATGTCACTCAAATACGCACACAAATCCTAGATTGAGGATCACACGCCGATCTAATACCACTTCTGTCCAGAAGCAATTTTCATTAATGTCCATAAAACCTGTGAAGATAAATGACACGATCTAGCTCGGGGGCTTGACCGAGGGGCTAATTATTTGATCTGTTTGCTGGCAAGGCCTATTATATTGGTGGACCCATCTCATTTCGCCAAATATGTCTGCGGATAATTGCTTGAGACAGCAAGAGTGCCCATGTGCGCTTTTGCCATATTTGGGGTAAGGGTTATTAGGAAGGGGAATGGAGAGAGAGGAGTTGGTTTAGATGCCGTAATTCTAGATTATGGCATTGTCGGACGTCCGAGACTTAGTAAGGTTTAATGTTACATTTTCAAAATATATATATTAATAATAGACTAAAGGAGTATACTACATTCAAATTTAATGGTCATTTGACCACAAGGGAACTTTAGATTAAGGGCGCATGCATATATTTGCTAGGTTTCATTATAAATGATGCGGAACCAAAACAAACAGCATTTTAGCTTCGCCGTTATATTCTTCTAACATTTTCAAACCTGAGCGGTCGAACTGGAAATAGTGTGATGTAATGTCAAATTAACAGTATTTTTTTCAAAAATATTTTCTAGGCTTTTGCGTATCACTGGGTTAGGCTTATTTTAATAATGGTTCTTTGGTCCATTTTACATATGTTATTCCTACGTGTGAACTCAGGGATATAGAACGATCTAACCATAACAATTTAGGGGATAATTTTTCACATAAAAAATCTGATTATGTTAGAAGGACAAAACGAATGAGTAGTATGTGACAGAAATTTCTAAAATTACTATTCATTAGCGACATATTACACGCTGTTATTGTGCCCAGTTGACAGGCCTACATGCTACATTGTATTGCGAAACAGATACCCTGAATGTACACGTATATTGGATTCAATGTTTTATTTTTTTATCCGCACTTCTACTACTCATATTTTTGTTCGCATAAGTTTACATATATATCAAATGAATTCTCTTTACTGTAATTCTATAAAAAAAACCTTACTAAGTCATTGAATTAATAACTGCTGTCGACAGCTATAAACTCTACGTCTTACCAAAGCTGCGATGAAGGCCAGTTCCGTTCATTTTAATTTAAGCTTATCAACCACCGCGACACTTACCCACTCGACAAGGGTCGTCCATAGTACGTCGTATTCGGACGTAACGTCGAGAGGACGACCTACTTTGGGCCCGTATGAACGTTTTCCGGACGTCCTTTTACGTCCCGGCGTCCGTAGAACGTAATTCGTACGTCAGAAACGGAAGCGACGTCGTTGCAACGTCTTTTCTACGTCCGCGACGAATAAGGACGTCCGGAAAACTTTCATACGGGCCCAACGTAGAGCGTCCGCTCAACGTCCGTCGACGTCTTGCCGAGTGGGTATAATGAAGCATTGGGGTCACGTGATCTTGTAATACAGAATACCCGCACACAAACGCCCGCACAGTCAAACACCAACTCATCCTTTCAACCACCCGCGCATTAAAAATCAAGCACACACAACAGCTTTGTAAAATACATTTAGTTTCGTATAGCATAATAAAGGGATAAGGCGCCGAGCTAGCCCCCCTCTTAATCCGGACCTGGCAAAAATTAATATTTGAAATAACGTTTAATGACTTTATTGAGCAGCTTGTTTTGAATGATAAGGAGCGCTAAAACTATCGTAAATGTATTTGTGAAGACCGTTTTCCTAAACATTTTAACTACTCAGTTTAGTTTTCTAATTAAAGGCAAAACGTCATGTTCGATTTGTACACGAAACGTGGGTTCGGAAAAAAAACTAATTAGGTATGTCCTTGAATATGTACATACTTGAAGAAATCTTTTTATATGCGCCTTACATGTAGTATGTTGTTGAAAACAACTAAAACACAATCAGATTTAGATATTGCCAGGAGTATATTTGCCAAATCCGTTTTTTTTCTAATCAACCAGACTCAGTGAAGTAGACGACGTTAAATTGCAACGTCGCCAAAAATAAGAGAAAAACATCACAGCGATGTCATATGGATGTATCAAAAGAATTTTGCATGTTATTTTACGAAGAATCTGTTTTAAGGATCTGACCATATCGTTGCCATGACGTACGTATGTTGCGTGCCAATGTGTCTACCCGAACCAATGTGTCTACCGGGCTGTTTCGAACCAATATGTCTACCCGATCGGGCCAATGTGTCTACCCGAACCAATATGTCTACCAAATCGCGCCAATATGTCTACCCGTTATTTATATAAAATCCAAGTGAGTTACGGTAATAAATCCAAATCGAAGTACAAATTATACTTATATTATCTCTCCGTGATATCTTGTAATTCAAAAGAAAGGGAAAAAAACAGAATATAAATGGATGCTTCAAATGCAAAAGATGAAAAAGCAATTGAGCAGCCTACTTGAAGCGAAAGTGACAATAAGGCGTATTTATAAAAAAATATCTGCTTAATGATAACAATAATGATATTGATTGTCAATATCATATCATTATTCCTTAAATCATTAAAATGCTATAAATAAATTACAATTATTTTAGATTACATGATTCCTATTTAAAATACTTATAAGTAATGATACAATAATTTATGTCATAAAAAATAATAATAATATCATTGTAATCATTACCGATACAATCATTAGTTTTATTACTATCATGACAATAATATTATGAATATTGTGGCAAACAATAAATATTGTATTAATATTTATTGCAATGAAATAATATTTAGGATATTAAGATCGGTAATAAAAATAATGATTAAAATGACGATGATAATTATAAGCATTGCTTTTACAATAATAGTTAATATAAGTAATTGTTGGAACGTTCACGCGACCAACCCCCTCCCCCCATCAACACCCTCCCCCCTCCCTCATAACCATCCCCCATTTTTGCACATATATTGTACATTACATGCACACTCCCCCTTAACGATTTTCGAGTTTTAGGAATAACATTTTTTAATGTTTTAATTTTACATAGACACATGGTACAAATGACTGCATATACTGGAACTCAAATTACTAAATACCCAAAGAAAAACAATTTTCGATTGCAATTAGATACTTGATTAAACCTAACATCGATTGCAATCAATTAATTCGACGGATGACGCGAAATCCTTTCATAAGTAATAATCTTATAATCCGTTGATCCCAAATAACATTTGTAGAATTTTCGTTTATAATTTCAGCCCTCTGAGACAAAATTTATTTTAAAAAACGTATATCAGATATGCCTTTTGGGACAATAGATGTGTACATCAAATGAATATTGTTTTGTAAGAAAAATGTCGCTACTCTGTTCAACGCATGTTCGAAATGTCAGCCCCCCTTCCATTCACTCACTGTCATCTGCATATATTTTATATAAGGTGTTACCATTGCACCTTAATGCATTGTGTGTGTGATAGTGGGGAGGGGGGAGGGGTAGCCGTTTACCTTTCATTATTTATTAAACTTTTAAAAATGAAATTGTGTACATACAACTCGAAATTCGTAAGAGGGGAGTGTTCATGTTTGTGCAAAAACGGGTATGATCATGTGGGGAATGTTCATGGGGGAGTATATCGGTTACCATTCTATGTAGTATTAAAGGTATAATAATCAATAACCATTAGTATTATAACTATTGATATATCTTTTATGCCTTTATCTATTTATATCATCCGTAAAGTGACCTCAGCTATTATTTTTTTTTGTGAGCACAGAATAAATTCCAGAAAAAAAAGTTGAATGTAAAATTTGTAAAACTATTTAGAAACATCAAACTAATATAACCATGAAATATTCGTAAACCCAACGAATTTCAAATTGTGCCTACAACACCATCTTTTGGCATAAACAGCAATTGTGTATGAGTATTAAAGCTGATACAACCCAAATTACGTTAAGGCTTATTTTAGCGAGATATTTTATATTATGGAAATTTTTTAACTATACATGCTCATAATTCATACAAAAATCGGGTAGACATATTGGTTCGATCGGGAAGACATATTGGTTCAGGGTAGACATATTGGCGCGATTGGGTAGACATATTGGCTCGGGTAGACACATTGGCACGATCGGGTAGACATATTGGTTCGAAACAGCCCGGTAGACACATTGGTTCGGGTAGACACATTGGCACGCAACATACGTACATTAGACTTATATGACGAAACATGACGTCGGACAAAGATTCATCAACATATGAAAACAAAAACAGAATTCAAAAACAGACATGGCAAAAAAATCCTCTCTTCTCCACGCGCTTGTCCAATTGAATCTGATAAAGTATCTCTGATATTACTCGGAATCAATGAAAATTGTTTCAGGCTATGGATGCCCTTATTTTCATCTCACTAGCATCCCAGGGCTGCCGTTGTCTAGGGTTAATATAGGGTTACATTGAATGAACCATAAAATAATAAATTCATTCAGCTTTTTTTAGATGGCTATACAAAAGTGTATTACAGAATTTCTAAAAAAAAAAAAAATCACAGACTGAACTTAGTTTTAATGATTATGTAAATATAATTCTTTTCGTTTTGCTGATCACTAAAATAGTTCATTTAGTTGACAAATTAGATTTTATTGCTTCAAGCCATAATTAGGCATCAGACACAGGTTCGCGGAGAACTTTCGGAATCAGTAATTTAGCCTATAATTTCAAAAATAAAGAGAATCAGCTGGTGAATTTGAGCATGGAATTTACATAGATCATTTAACATATTTTGATATAGCTCATATTTCCTCACTCGCATCATTAGCCAGTTACGTAGCATTTCCATGTGATATTTCCATACTTGATCCATCTTAAGCGCCGTCCACACTGCACTCGCTCGCTCGCTTTTGTAAAAGCGAGCGAGCGAGTAAAATTATCCCAGCGAGCGAGCGAGTAAATGACCGTCCACACTGCACTCGCTCGCTCGCTGAGAGTTTGGAGGACCTTAAACATTTTATGATCTATTTTCAACCATTTTAAAAATGGTTTAACTCACAATAATTATCTAATTGAGCTTCGGAAGACATATATCATGATATATTTGCAAATTTTTATGTAAAAAAGGAGGAACATATAAAATGATTAGTGTCACTCCTGAATAGTCATGTACATAAACTAATATAAACGAATAGGAGTATATATGGTATAATGGTGTCTAGAAAATATATTATGTATTCCTAAAAATAAATAAGATCGG
>LQRL01100942.1:12419-23025 GCA_001703475.1 Hydroides elegans
GTAAATTATCCTTGGTCATTCACGATTTCAACATGAGTATTTATCTTAACCCCTTCAGGAAACATATTACATACGAATTTGTTAAAATTGATATAATTGATTAGACATTACAAAGCATTTCCCGGTTTACGGTAATTTTCTAAAATGAAAAGTTATTCTTGATTCATGTTTTTTCGTCGATTGTTCAACATTACATGAATTGTTCATTGACCATCAAAATGCAATTGTCATGAATGGAAGCACTTAATTGAAGCACGATTCAAGATGTACTTAGATGTCTCATTTTGAGAATTTGAGGGATGTTGGACAGGGTGAGTGCAAAAGTGAGGCCTTACTTTGAATTATTCGTCGACATACGGGGTTGATTTTATAGTGAACATTCGTAATAGAAGTGTAAGAAAAGTCGCAAAATAAAAAGACTTCAAAATTATATGGTCAATCTTGAAGAACTAAAATGCAAAACAAAAATGAAAAAATTCTTCAATTTTTAAAGCAAATATTAAGATAAAACCATAGAGTCACTAAACATGCATCAACAATAATGACTCCTCTTTTGCACAAAACCCTCATTTTCTTTTCATTAGAAATCGTGTTTCTGATATAAAACCACAGAATCACGTATAAAGGAAACAAGGAGGCGAAACAACCTACAAATAAATTATATGTTTATGTCAAAATTTTATTTGATAAGGACTCCTTAATTTGTCAATGGGTACCTCAGCGTGTCTTTAACATGACATTTCAATAGTGATTATTGTAATCGAAGGTTTTGCGGGTAAATGTTGGGGCTGTTAGAGTTAAACGGAGAGGTCTAGAATGAAATTTAGTCTTTGATTTTGATGCAATTTAGTCTTTGATTTTGACAAGCAGTCGATTATACTATTTAATTGTTGTCATTACTAAACTATGGTATTTGTTGCATAGAAAATATATATTGACTTAAATTATCTAGTAAGATATATCATATAATAAGTTTCACATCTCTGAACCAAAACCCGGTTGCTGTAAGACTGTATTAAATTGTTCAAATGTTAACAACCGTTCTAATGATAACCTCTTCATGCTCTTTGTCTCAAATCTCTGTTATATCATGAAAGTAACTGAATATGTAGTTAGTGGTTCCAACAGTCGCCTTTCTTTCTATACTCTTCACTTTTATACACTGACAAAAAGTATATTTGGAACACATATTGAAAGTTTGCGTCCCAACCTGTGGTTAAGATTTGTAATATAAGGGACGATTTCACAATGTTGCTCGGTATTTTGAACAGCAGCTTGGGAGATATGTCTAAGTCCACCAATCGCATATTGTCACTTCTCTTGTGGCAATCCAGATCAGGATCCATTTTACCGAAATTTTACTCGTCGCAAAAAAAAATATTTTTTTGTTTGCTTTTAAAACAGCGAAAAATAAATGAGCGTCAGTCGTTTAAGAAAAAGTTGCAGTGATACACCAGGAACAATGTTAAGGGTTATCACAGTATTTCAACCAACTATTTAGACTCCCTCGAATAGTTTGAAAAGCGTGACAAATAACCACTTGCAGCATCAAAGCTCATTTAGCAGCCTTTATAATAAGATGCCACTTGATAACCATCAAGATCATGTTCATCGGGTGCAGATATATTAGTTAAATGGAAGATGTAAAGCATTCCGTTGTGAAGGGTATATCATAATGTTAAAATCTGACGATATTATTCTGATTGTATAGGTATGTATTTCCCTGTTGATCAAATCGTTTAGATGGAAGGATATTTTTTTTCTTTATTTTGCACATTTTTAACGATCAAAACTATTCTTCATTAATATCAAATACGAAAATATGTATATCCTTTCCCGAATTATCTTTCCCTCTTTCTTTTACTCTCATTCCCGCTCTTTTATTCTATACACATCTTTGCAAGTTTCAAACAATGACGTATAAAAAATGTGAGTCAATTTGAATTTGAAAATTGACTATAATATTTCGATGTCAAACGGCGATTTTTTTCAAATACAAATTTCTTGAGAAATATTTGTTTTTGCTTGTTTTTAAATACAACCATATGTGTTTTCCATTCGGTTGTTTACACATTGATTTCTTATTACCTGGTTGTTCTTTGAAAACACATCGTCACCAATGTTTACATCCGTAAATAAGGACAACCATATGGAATCGTATGCAGAACCTTTAATACTATAAATGCATCACTATAATGAAGCATTGTTCACAACCCATTATGATATATATGACAGCGAGACGTTATGAAAACGCTGTTAGGATTCCTTCATCGGTCAGTGAAATTTCTGCCGCAAACGTGGAATCGTGTTTGAAATTAAATAAACTGATTCCGCTATTTTAAACCAATTTCTGTGTTTGCAGCAGACATTCCGTTCGCGAGTAAAATTTCGCTGTCCGATGAACGTCATTTAGGAAAAGGCATTTAGGAAAAATTAACTGACGTTTTACTACATTACGTAATGACTCCGTTCTCTGATGAAGAAACTGTGACGCCGCAAGAATGCTTATTCGCATTAAGTTTAACCTGGATTAATCGTCGAAGTTTTTTTTCCGACGTCGAAACGTTACGAGACGTCGACACTTTTTGTAATGTCATCATTTTTAGCGACGCTGCATCAAAACACGTTGCTGAAAAGCCTCTTACTACGTTAATTGTACGCGGTTATAATGGAGTGTCAAATTTATCAATAACAAAAATTGAATAACAATCGGTACATTCAATCGTCACATAGATGCACTAAATCGACGAAAAATATTTGCGCCAAATAAATTGTTGTGTAAATTCTAACTTTGCCTCACAAGGAAGTTTTTGCCCTTCATTACAAATTCTCAAAAACGTAACAAAAGACATGTTACTGAAATCGTCGGACCGCTAAAGACAAAACATCCCGACCTACTCTTCAAATCTCCAAATAATCGCCACGATTATGATAATTCTGGTTTAAAATGTTAAAATAAATAAACAATGTTCATCTTTTTATTATATAACCTCCATGCATCATTTTTCTAAAGATTGATTTATTTCATCAATGTTAATTATGAAACATTTCCAAAGTTAGAGCAAAAAATTGAACTTTACATGCTGGTTTTATATAAAACGTTACTTCCTAGAAATATATAAAATCTAAATAAACATCGATGCAAAAACTAGATAAAGTCATTCGAACCCTTTTTAATATATTTAGGGAAATCACTGTATATTGTTGGCAATGATTCCATTTTATTTTGCCACATCTCACTAACCTAATCATGCGAGTTTGTTTTCGTACCTCATCTTTATATAGCACAAATGCATTATGTTCTATTTTCAAATCTCTTCTTGGCAATTGATATTCAATCTTGCTGTATCATTCAATATGAATAAATGTTGCATATATTAATAGAATATATTGCTCATAAAATAAATAAACATTTCATGGTTGGGGTGTCTATTTTCGGGGAAAGTGAGGTGTTACCTATGCGGTATATGCTGTACTAAAATAGGAGATGTTGGGTTTACCTAGAAATACCAGACTCTGAATATCAGAGAACAAAAAGAAAGAAGAATGTAGATGAGAAATGGCGCGTCGAAATAACATGCGTTGTACACTTAGCATGCTTTTTTAGTATGAACTTTTAGTTCAAATTCTCCAACCATTTTTTTACATATATGTTTTAAGGTCAATCGTACATGAATGAATAGGCCATCATTAATCTTCTTCAGGTCAACAACATTGAAAATAGCAAGGTAGATTATTCAAGGTAGATTATGTGACCATCAAACAATTTTATATATTGTAAAAATCATATATTATAATAGTTATCACTATATATTGATATGATCATTTATAAATGTAAATTAGGTTTTCAGGTGTGTTTATAATTAATCATCTTAACGTAACCCATATTTGATTGTATAAATCTTATAATAATCCACTTTTTAATGAATTGAAAATTGCCATTTGATCTTTGAAAGTGATTAGATAACTGTATTCAGGTATTGATTGGGTGTGTGTGGTAAGCTATGAAAATATGCCAAGAGAAGATTATAGAGCTCTCCAAATCACACAATAATTTGCCTTAAATACCGTAAAACATGAAGATCATTTACGAAGGATAATAAAGTGAAGTTTCCAGGTGTGTTTGATATCATCGGTCATTGCACTGAATTTAGGCCCTAAAATTCATAACATATATTTACAAATATGAAAAGAAAAATGACAGAAAAATGTGATCAAATGAACATGAAATGAGATCACAAAATATATGACTCATAATTTTGTTCGAGTTGCTTGACCCGTAATATGATTATTTGCATGCCCCTTTTTATTTTGCCATTTATTTATATATATTGTTCAATGTTTTCTAGTTGTTATGGTAAATGATAACAAACAAGTCAATTGCAAGTCAAACACCGATTAAGACATCACTATTGAAGTATTCAGAATAAAGAAATAATGAATTTGACTGGAAGCATGTTTATGTGTTAATGCGCAGAAATTAAGGCATAAAAGATAATGTTAAATTATGTCAAAACCTGTCATATTAAACACGTTACTTGATATGTGCCAACTTAAGTATATGCCATAGGACATGTTATATAGTGTCATTTAAAACGTTCTAATTATATAATTACATATATTTGTTTTTACTCATAAATAACTACTCGTTAGTATCCTATTTCTTTATCTTCAGTGCTTGGCAATATCGATTCCACTTTCGAAAATAACCAATTAGTTCAGGAATAAACAAATTACAAATTATATTGTTTGTAGCTTATAAAGTTAAGTACGTATATCTTTCGGCTATATGTTGATATTTCAAAAGAGGGTTACATGCAAGAAAACAGTTGGAATACCGAACATTAGTCACTAACGAGACGATTAACATAGATTAGTTTACAGTCCTTTGGTTTTCATGATCAATTATTCTAAATAATGGACAATAAACGAAGTCGGCTAAAGGGGGATTGGACACTTCGGCCCCTACCACTTCGGCCCCTTCGGCCCCTTTTGGAAAAGACACTTCGGCCCCTCGTCAAGACACTTCGGCCCCTTATGAAAAGACACTTCGGCCCCTAGCAAAAGACACTTCGGCCCTTAGCAAAAGACACTTCGGCCCCTAATTTTTCAGTAGTAACCACTTCGGCCCCTTGGTAAATGGTTCTTCAAACTATTAAAATAGTTAATATTTCTTCTTCCAACTATCAAAATTGTTGATATTTATTTATAAAAATGATAAAGAGAAATTCAAAAGTTGTGAAAACGAGTGCATTCGATTATGAACTTTTGATTTTTTTCTGCTCATGAATGTATAATAATATCGCATAAAAACATGTTATTTCCACAATAGATTTTGTTTCATATACAAAAAATAAGTTTTAATCAAAGATAAAATTAAACAAATATTCAGACAATTTAAAGAAATATTTTCGTAAATTTATCAATAACTTTTGAAAAAATGTTGAAAGATTCATGTGTTCGTCTTAATATATCATGTCAAAGTACATGTATTCTCATTTTGAAAGATATGTGGGAAACGATTTTACTCTTTTACTTTCAAATTGAATAAAAATGGGTCTCAATATGGTCATTTGGGGCGTAAATTGCGGGTAATTAATTAAACTTACCATTTTACGATATAAAACTAGTAAATATATTGTTATATCATACATAATATACAAAGGGTCCGAAGTGGTAGGTGTTAAAAATCAGGGGCCGAAGTGTCTTTTGCTAGGGGCCGAAGTGTCTTTTGCTAGGGGCCGAAGTGTCTTTTCATGAGGGGCCGAAGTGTCTTGACGAGGGGCCGAAGTGTCTTTTCCAAAAAGGGCCGAAGTGTCCAATCGGGGCCGAAGTGGTAGGGGCCGAAGCGGTAGGGGCCGAAGTGTCCAAAATTCGGCTAAAGTACTCAGTCAGCTGCATTAAAACCCTTGTACAGGTGCCTCGGTTGTGTCTCGTAACTGTACAATATTCTAATTGATTAACTGACCTCGTTCTTTATCCTATACAGATGCGAGACTAGGAAATGATACGCCGCCTATGATTTTTTGAAGTATTAAGATAGCCCTTCTGGGACGCGCCTATGATTTTTTGAAGTATTAAGATAGCCCTTCTGGGACACAAATGTATTTTTTGGGTTTCTATGTCCGAGTCGAACGGGGTAGTCAACTTGTCCAACCGCGCTTGTTCTGAAATGATTCCGCTCACCCATTTTCGAAACGGGTTAGAAAATCATACAAGATTGAGAAACAAAAATGATAAAATGCAAGACTGTTCAAATAGAAGAAAGAAAATGTTTCGTAAAAAAATATTTCAGAAATAATCAAATAACCAGATAGAAAAAAAATCATTTTTGCAGCGAACCCATAAATTTCTGGAAATTAGTACAGTGCCTTAAGTCAACAGGTCAAAAGGTATTAGGTGCAAATATTGGACTAGAAATAACATGGCAATTTAATGTGGCATGCAAAATGCAAATACATACAATTTAACAAGTGTACAATACTTGTAATAATGTTTGAACCCTTTTGACCTGATTGAACTTGGGGTGAACTTATTGCTGTTAAGAACAAGTGTGTCATATTTGCTGCATGCCTTTTCGTGAAAAGAACAAATTTGTATATATGCTGTTAATGTTAAAATAAGTTCTTTAAAATTATCGGCGGCTTAAAATACTTGATTTCTACCTCTGCTCGGAGTTTCATTTTATTTTTGAATTGATGTTAAAAGAAGTCGTATTATTATTATTCATTAGTCGTATTACTGATTTATCATAACGCTATTTACGCTCTTATCCATTAGAGAACACAAAGTCTAAGTAACAAGATGGGGCATAAGTTTTGTCATCATTTCTGTGCATTAAAATCACCTCCCAGCAAGATTGAAGTGCTGTAACAGACCATGTCTACAAAACACGTATCAATACAGGTTTTGATTCCTAACTTTGGATTCCTAACATTGGATTCCTAACATTGGATTCCTAACATTGGATTCCTAACATTGGATTCCTATCAGGATTCGGGTTGTCATGGTACGATTTGAATTTTAATCGACGACCCAGTTGCATGCTATCTTATTTTTTTAATGCTGCAACGTCATAATCAAAATACCAGAATTTAGTCTTGCCTTTTTGGCGAATTGGCATTTTAATCAGCCGTTTTTATATATATAAGTTAATTTCCGCTTTTCACGATAGAATTCTTAACGATCCTTGAAATGCGCCAATTTTACGGTTTTTCAACTTTCGTTCCAAATAGGTTCAATTACATATGTCCCCATGGCACAATAACCTATTAAGTCCACTCACATGTTCAACCTGTATTTACACCTACACATATATAATATTTTGTGTATGTAAACCTGTTAACGCCCAGATACCAGCAGGGATTCATAAAATTAAGTGTCATTACTTCTTACACCGCATTTTAAACATTATATTATGAGAACCTCTCACTGGGTAGGAAATCTAGCTCTCAATGTGGCCAGGTCGTTTATATCTCCATAGCAATATTTTCATCTATAAATATTTATATCTCGCTTTTACAATATGATGTGCCGATATCGCTATATTAGTTATTAAGGTTGTGGTTACATTCGCGTTTTCAAACATTAATCTTTTGTGCTTTCCATTGTATGCATTATGGGAAAGTCAAAAGGACCTTTCGTGCCAAAACGCAACGAGCATTTTCCAATAACAAATATGAAAAAAAAGTTGCGTTGTAACCATTGCCTTACAGTGCACATCATTGAATCGTTCTCAATCATACAGTGACACATGATTCACTACATCTTGCGAATTTTCTCACTTTCTTTTTATTGTGTGGTCAGAAAACTTTATGACATCTACACGTTTGAACCGTCAACAATATTACGTAGGATTTACATCACGACTTACGTTATGACAAATACCTAATACATGTATATCAATAAAACTCTGTTTGATTCAATAAAAATGTCTTTTGTCAATTTTAGCCCCAATTTCCTAAATCATGACTCGTTGGTTTTGTACATTGATCACAAATTGAATCTTAATTCAATAGAGAGACTTACCATTTAACCACAAAACAAGAATTTTCGAGCACACTTGATATAATTGGAGTATATTAAGCGGGTGATTCAAAAACCTCACCTACACTTTGTAATAGGTGACACACTAAACGAATTGTAAAAGGGCCTAATTTCTCGAGAGGGCTTTTTTATTGTGCCATTTACACGATTTCCGGAAATTGGGGACAAATCGAGGGTTGCTTAGATAAACATACATTTATGATGATTAACAAATGATAAAATAAACATAAACAACTGTCCGAATTACGGATTAGTTATATTTTGCATAGAGTGCCCGGCGATTACTTTAAGGGCTTGTTCACACGGGAAGCGACGAAACGCGGCAGGCGGCAATTTACTTATTTGTTCTTTATAGGACTTAGTCATTTCTTTAGAATCGCGTTACAAAAAGTGTTCACACGGGAAGCGACAAGCTCAGAACGATAAATGTTTGACATTTAAACAAATAGTTTATGTAGACAAGTTGAGTTGTTTGTTTCTTGCCGCAACCGGCGGCGCAAAAACGCAAGGGGCGATTCCGCACCGCCTCTCGCGTTTGTGGAGATCATTTAATGAAAATGAACAATTAACAGACTAAGAACCGTCAGCTGTCGCTTCCCATGTGAACACCTTACCGCTCCATTTCCGTGCCTAAAACGCGTGCCGCTTCCTGTGTGAACAAGCCCTAATTGGGGACGGAAATAGTGAGTCTTATTATTAACTGACCCTATTTGTAGACTGTTTATCTAGTTCATAATAATACGTTAATTGCTTCATCTCAAAATATTGTTTTTCTTCCATATATTGTTTTAACTATATTTGTGTTTGGTTAGACACGATTTTATGCTCATTTAAGTTTTATTCCTTTACCATAAAATGCTTTTGTGGTTAAGCTATTGTTCATGATCAACAATATTTTCTTAATTTCATTAACTAACAATAGGCGATGTATTTTGGATATGTCTGGATGCTGGCTTAGCAGAAGTACTTCATGAAAGTTCCCTTTTTAAAAATATCAACCCGAAATAAAGACATGCCCTTAAAATTCTAGTCATGTCTTATATTTAGGATATTTCGAAGACAAATGCGAGGCGATAACATAATAATTTAAAAAAATGATTTTAATCATATATAATGATTCGTATTTGTACACATTTTATTATAAAATCATTGCATTTACCAGTCTTCATTTATGTAACATGTATGACATCAGGTATGCTACACGAAGATAAATCTAAATTACTTATCTATCTTAAATACATGTAGTTTACATGTAGGTCGTGTCGTATCGTGAGTACATTTATTATAATTATTTGTCCCAAAACCAGTGTATCGTGTATGGAATATGCAAATACAAATAATATATAAAATAAGCAAAAGTGGAGAACAATCTCAATCTATTGCAAAATGTTAATCAAGCATACTGGATCAACATATTAAATCATTATATTGTAGTGTATTGCTCTATAAACTGATTTGAATACATTTCACCACAGATGTTTGATATTATCTCTGAGCTTATCAAATGAACAAATCTTCATACACGACCTTTTTAACATAAAAGGATAAATTTTTATTAATATTGTTTATTGTATTCTTAAAGCTATAAACAATTAAATAAATTATCATGTACGATTTTTCATGGCAGAAGTTACATAAGCTATTAGATTAAATATATATCTAATAATTATTGCTTTTACAATATATTCGTTGCATTGTTAATTCATTGTTTGACTCACTATCATGTTAAATTTCATCATACGTAAACGCATCATTTCGTTTTATCAATGAACGTCAAAGACAGATGATGTATTTAACCAAGGGACAAATGATATATATATATATATTTAGAACAAAACTGACAGTGAGACACATAAAAAAATCCTATCTCTATTTTCTGCAACATCCCTCTATCTGCAAGCATTCGACGTCATATCAAATTGCCACATGGGAATCACATGGTATTGTGACAAGGCGCGTATCGTAATAAGTCAGGGGTAAATTTTTTGATATGTTCAATAATACATACAGCATGTGACGTACGTTGAGCTGTAATTGATAGCTGTTAAATGTCTAAAACAGAATAGGGTTTGTGCAAATTTAGGTGCACCGAAAATATGAAGATGACTGTAGTGTAGAATTCTTTTTTTTTAATATATTATTTCTTATATAATATCAATTATATATTATTCAGCAGCGATATATAATATATTATTTTAACTTAGAATAATTAGTTTGTGGCTCGTTTTATGTATATATAAAATGGAATTTTCGGCATATATACGTTAATAAAAATATATGGGCTAATTGATTCTTAACACAGTTTTGATAATACGAATCCACTCCAAGAAATCCTAAGTTTTTGCCAAATCCTCATTGATACATGTAAATATATATAGACTTCTATGGTTTTGTTGAGAAACTGACAGTCGAATAATAATTAAGACACTATTAAAGACATCAAAACCCGATATAACATCTAACTAAAGGGGAATCTTTTTCCTAACGACCGAGCTCCCGACCTGCAGATTTAATGAATATGTTCGTTTGGTGCATTGGCCCCTGGACAGGTAGAAGAGGA
>LQRL01100957.1:3325-16935 GCA_001703475.1 Hydroides elegans
ATTCACTCCCATGAAGTCAGCATGAGGTCATGATGAGGGTCTGTGCAAATTAATATAGAGCTTTATCTCAATGCAGTTAGTAATTTCTTAATCAAATAAACACTCTTTGTGGCATGTACATTGTATAATAGTTATTTCTCCTTCCTATCCTTTCCAGTGCATCATATACAGCAAATAAGATTCTATTTCAACGAAAGCCTGAAAGTGCATCAACATCACTAGCACTATTCCAACACGAAATTAGAATCAAGTGAATAAAATGTTAGCAAATGGGTTTGTGATAAACGCCTAGTCCTCTCATTTTATCTCATAATATGTACTATGTGGCGTGAAAATCGCAGTGGTTTGATTATCCTTCCAGGAAGTATCGGTTTGAGAAGAGTTTGGAGAATATGGCCTGGATAATTCAACGCGAGGATCTCAAGTTTAAGGAAGACCAGCGTGGCATGGGCAGCGCGGTTAGTGAATTTTAATTGTGGATTAAGGGGACACGTGTTATTAAATGGACATGCAATTTATTTATTCAAAGTTAGTAGTTGTATTTATTATAAGTAGAAAAGAGGTTAAACGAATTTTTATAACATCTATAAATATCTACTATGAATGCAAACTCGATTAATGTGTTATCGTTACTGAGTCTTTTAGAATTCACAAAAATAATGTAAAATATCAAAAAGTTGAACCGTGATGAACACAAATCAGTTATCATGTTTTATGTTTAAGGTTTGGATGTTCATGCGTTTCTATAAATAATGAACACATACCTTCTAATAATCTCCCAAAAACGTTTCTTAATTGACCACTTGTCTTTACTCTTTCCATAGTTCATGCGCATGTCCCACGCCTCCCTTCGTCACTCGCGCCTCTCCCATGTGGGAGGAAAAGACATGAACGACTCGACCAGTCGCAGCACCGAGGGAGACCACGAACAGGTTGGCATAGCAACTAGGGTTTTAAACATAGACGAAATTCAATTTGAAATATAATTTTATTCGGAATACAATATTCATGTGTAGGTTTAGATTTGAGGGAAAATATAGGACGGTTCAATATGATTTATTTAAAAATCATTAGATATGTTAAATGTGGATGATTAGCTATTGATCCGTATTGTTGATTATTTCCTTTGATCTGATCATGCTTTTTAGACAGAAATAACGCTTCATGTTGATATCATAATGTTTTAATCATCATTATTGGTAACGGAACGGGCTATTGGATATCAACGTAATTGTAATCAAATAATTACCTTATCAATCTAAGTAATAAACTCAATAAATAATCTACCTAGTTTAAGAGAAGATTAATTTACCATAAATTGAAAATAACTATATTATTTCTTGCAATTAATCAATACTTTACTAACGAGATGCTGATTTCTGGTAATGGGTGCAACAAGGTAAATGTGCTGCATGTTATTTGCAAGAAACGGTGTCTGTATTGTACATATTGAAAGCATCTCCACCCCATGTAAAGTTTTTTGTTGCAGCATCTTCTGCTCAGAACAATATGTTTCAACACCAAATCCGTTGGTTGGAAGTTTTACATATTAGAAGCTATAAATCAATGTATATTTAAAATATAAAAGAAACGAACGACTATGTAACACACATCTATCGCATTGAATGATCGCTTATGTATCACGAAATTTACCTTTTTTTTTTGCTATCAAATTATTTATTCGCATTTTAGGAAGAGAACCAGGTATATGCTTTTGAGGGAATATGTTTTCGATGCTACTTGCTTTTGCAATCAAAATAAAATACATCGCAAGGCTACAGAAGCGCTTAAGTATGATTTTTAAACTGGTTTATTTGGGATTTATTTATATTTGGTTATTTTGAGGCTGGACATACTAAACATGCATTATACATGTACAAACATGATACGCTATATAACTTAGGTTTAAGATTATTCACCATCGTTGCTTTCAGTTTCAGTTGGCTCTGTTTTTGTTGAAACCGCTATTCGCCAAAAGCTTTAAATCGTAAAGCCATTTCTAGATTTAAGGGCTTTTGATTTGATTTTATTCAAGCGACCTGATGCGGCTGGCTGTTACTGCTTTGTCAATATCAACAACAAAATCAGCTATAAATGCGGCAATTTTTCACATTTTTTTCCACATCAAACATATTGTGTTAATTATGCAGTTGGTTGTCTTGTTTTAAATTTGATTAGGATGTTTTGAATTTAGATTGAGCTGGACGATCATTTGCCCGAGGTATCATTTCTTGAATGTATATAAATTTCATATAATAAAGTTTATTATTTTAACAACTTCAACATATGATTATGTTTATAACTCAGTTTGACCATCCCGAGTGTTATTTGCTGACATACATGTGAATGTATTATTATTCTTAATTGAACTTGAGTGATATAACATAACAAATAACATGAACAACATTTCACATATAAATTTGAAGGAAACTATGTTAATGTGTTGGTTTCGCCCGAGCTTTTACTTAATACTTGTATATTTCGAGGATGACTGTACAATTTACAAACCAAGTCGCGATACATTTTACCTAAGCAATGAAAATAAATCGTAGCTATCCTTTTAACCTGATGAATAACTTTAAGTGTATGGATAAGTGTATTTACTCTACACTCATGCAAAAAAAATGATGATATAAGTATAATAAGCCAGATTCAAGAAGCATTTGAAAACAAGAACCAAACATCTGCTGAAATGCCCCTGTACCATTATGCTGTCACTATTATTTTCACTATATCAACTCTAAAAACCTGGCTTTGATTATTTTGTAATAAATTTGCTATTATTGAAAATAAAATCTTAATATTTTTGCATATCCTTTGCAGATGTTCATCCGCACGGCACGTCACAAGAAGTCAGTTGTTGCCGTGCGAGGCGTGCGCAAAGACAGAGTCAAGATCGACAGAGAAATACTCATCGAAATGAGAGCGGTAACTATAAAGCTTTTGACTATACAAGCTTGTATTCAGTTGGCGATCCTCTGGTGAGGCGTTTTGATGAAACGTTATCGGTTCTAACCAATTGTGTTTACTTTTACTTTATAATTAGAATACGTATTTTAGGGTCGAAATCATGTTAACACTTATTTTCATGAAAATTACGTATTATAAACGTAAAATATGTTTGATATGTCATTGGGTCATTAATTTCAATCACTTTGAATGAAACTAACGTTTGTGATTCCTTAATTGTTAACAGATGATGGACATGAAGCACACAAACGTGGCCCAATTCATCGGCGCCGTGGTTGAGCCACCGGAACTCATGGTGGTCTGGGAATACTGCACCAAGGGCGGGCTTCAGGTCAGTGGCATAAGTAGCCTGGTCGTCCTTATAGAGTCCCTACGAAACCACTGATCTTATAAATATGTATTTGGCTCGATTCGTCATAGATCATTCCAAATCTTAGTTTAAACTTTGATATTATATTGAAGAATAGTATACACACATATGATAGATAACAAAACGTTGTATTTAACGTCTTTATAGAATAATGTGTTGTATGCAACAATAATTAAATTTTACAAATAACTTGTTTTGAAGCCGATTATTTAATAAAATATGAATTTTCCTATCTTTATTAATCCAATTTAAAATCAAAATTAATTAAATTTGTTAGGGAACTAGCAAAAGGCTCTATCATATAAAATTATCTCATTTTTGTAAACATTGTGAAGTATACCATCTTGTCCACAAAATTTTCATTAAGAAAAAACAAATGACAAAAAACTATGTAAATTCGGTCGCCTGATAATCCTCAGGACGTGATTTGGAACGAGAACATCCGCCTGGACAGCATGTTCAAGTTCTCTCTGGTCGTGGACATCCTGAAGGGACTCAAGTACATTCATCGCAGCGAATTCAAGATGCACGGCAAACTGAGGAGCAGCAGTTGCGTTGTCGATGGCAGGTAAGTGAAGGAAGGCCAAATTATTATGTATGATATTCTAAAGGTAGAAACCATAAATGATGTTGAATTTCAATGCTTTCATCATTAAACGAGTTGAAAAAAAAGATGCAACAGCTGCGACATCGATGGCAGTTGAGGAGAATGAAAAGACAAAGACAACAGGCGCTGAGTAAGAGGTTGCATTTACAGACCACGACACTCCATCCCCCTCCTCCTGTCCCCACCGTTCGGTTGATATACGATATAAATTCGTCCTGGGTAAAAGTGTTGTGGATCTGAAGAATCATTTCTTACATTATCCCAAGCTTATCATATGTGTAATGGTGCGTTCAGTGGCTCTTTGCAAAATGCCGCTGAACGCAACATAAGGTGGTAAGTAATATTGAACTCGCCAAATATCAGAGGCAATATAACTCAATGACATCAAATTCTTCCCTCTTTATCTGTTCAGGTGGACATGTAAGATCACCGATTACGGTCTATCACAGTTCCGGCGCGGGGAGACTGAAGATACTGAGGTTTCCGATTTCAGGAAAGTCTCACGTAAGTCATTTCGAATATCTCAGTATTGAATCTATCAGCCTACACCAATTTCGCTTACAATATCTTGTGTAAGATTGGTTTTATGGAGAATTGATAAATGCTCCCCAGTTGAAATGATAAATTGAGACTTCGAAATGAATCTTGTTACAAAAAAGTTTAAGCATAATATAAGTCATATATAGAACAAGTACACATTCTAACGTGTCTTTTTTTCTGAGAATTTCCATGTATCGTACATGTTCCCATAGGATTACAATGGGTGGCGCCGGAGCACCTGCAAGACGTCGATCTCGACAACATCACAGACGACGTCAGTGGATCACAAGCGGGCGACGTCTATGCGGCCGCCATTATTGTGAAGGAGATATTCGCGCGGAACGGACCGTATACTGAGTATGACGACGTCTATACACAAGAAGGTGGGTTCTTGTAGCATGGCTAAAATTGGAAAGTTCCGTCGACCATTTAAGTATGCTACCTCTATAAAGTACATATTTGACCTAAGATTCGCAATTATATTTTTATTTATACTGATCCATGTCATGTGACAAATCCACAACTTTATATGCGACGATGTCAATAAAATATTGAAACATATATTAAGCGTGTGCTATTAACAATATGAATGAATATATCAGTATCACTCATATTTCCTATTTAATGTGAATGTCTATATCTAGAAAAAATATATTTTACAGAAATCATCGCCAAAGTGAAAGCCAACAAGGGCCAACAGCCATTCCGTCCAGACCTTCGCGAGTCACGTGACAAGATGCCCGAGAAGATGATTGACAGCTTGAAGCGCGGGTGGGCGGAGTCGCCGGAAGAAAGGCCGTCTGCTTCCGCCTTCCTTAAGGAGATGCAGAGGATCAATCCATCAAAGTAATTACACATAGTTCTACATTTATATCTATAAATTGTATCTGCAAATTGCTATTGTTACCTACGATTTATGTTGAAATGATTGAAATATAATCATCTCCATTGCGAATAACAACTCATTTTGGATGTTATTTCTATTTCACAACATACTTATTAAAAACCGATTATATCCATTGGATTCGATAAAAAAACAACCATGCTTAAAACGACGATGACCATAGAGCTTTCGACTCATTTCTTGCAGGTCAGCCAGTGTAGTGGACAACATGATCAACATGATGGAGCAGTATTCCAACAACCTGGAGGGACTCGTGGGTCAACGCACTCAAGAAGTGCACGAGGAGAAGCGACGCTCCGACAACCTGCTCTACAAAATGCTCCCAAAGTGAGAATATGGGTTCAAGTCTGCTGTTTCTTATCGTTTACTAAATCGTTTGCTGCAAGGATTCAACCACTAAAAAGCATTCTATATAACCGCTGATGCGTCATCTTATGTATGGATGTCGGGAAAACATCACATCACGTATGCCGAAAAATGGTCTGAAAGAAGAATAAACTTTTTATCTCTCGTAAAAGAAGAGTTATGTGCTTTCAAGATTAATCACTCTTCGTTGTTATGGAGGGTTCATTTAACGAAATTGTACATACTTTTGGTGTATGTGTTAGTTTTAGTTTTGAATATGTGATTACTAGGTTCTAACTCTACCCTCCCCCCTCCCCATGAATTTGCCACAGGTCAGTTGCAGAGGACCTACGTGTTGGCAAATCTGTGGCACCCGAGACGTTTGAAGCCGTCAGCATTTATTTCTCAGACATTGTCAGCTTCACCAAACTGGCTGCGCAGAGCACTCCCATGCAGGTATGTTACGGATGAAATTTGCATGGTATAACATATAGCATTTGTTGGTTAAGCTTTGGATAGTATAATGTAAATATGTACACGTAGAGTCAGATGGTCTTAAGTTGTCTTAATATTTTTAAAATGTAAACAGTGAATCTTACGTGATGAACCATCCTTTATAAATAATATATATATAGAGAGAGATATTGGTATTAGAGCAAACCAAAGCGGTCGGCCTCGGCAATCAAATTTACCGTAACCCTTCGCCATCAATAATCAAGCGACGACGGGTTACGGGTTCATTCGATCCCGGAGCCAATACATTTGGTTCCACACGCTATCCGTTACTTCACGGAGAAACCAAAACATCTCACTACAAGTTTATGAAAGTAAAGAGTGGAATAATCAAATAAGAAATAAGAAGTATAGATCGATAAGACTGCCATCATTATAAACTGAAACTAAATGTTCATAAATAGGATCATAAAACCCTAATTGTTTAGGATGTGTATGTCATTAGCGTCGCATGACGAGTTCTAATTACGACCCTTTTTTCTTTGAAATATATTTCTTTAACCAGGTGGTAGCCATGTTGAACGAATTATACACCAAGTTTGATGCGATCACAGAGGAACACGACGTCTATAAGGTGGAGACGATCGGGGATGCCTACATGTATGTCAGGTGAGTGAAAAAACTGACAAGTGTTTGTAGTTCAATATTGTGTAAACTAAGTAATGGGAAAGCTCATCTACATGCATATGGTTTATACAATGTTTACAGCTTTTAGTGGAATGCTAAGTTTTCTCATGTCTTATAACGAAGCACCATTTGACGTCCGTTAATTCTCTTCAACAACTCAAAGGAAATGTATTCTTTGAATTATAGTTGGCATAACACTCACCAATAAATTATATTATATTACCACCCATTCCTCTATCAATTATCAACCTGACCGTGTATTTAAAAACTCTTTTTAGTGGACTGCCTCTTCGAAGCGTTTGCTTGTTCACTTTCTTGCCAATCAAACATATCATCCCGGCCCGTTCTTTATCAATTGTTAATAAACAATTATGTCATTTTGAATAATATTTCCAGCGGTCTGCCCTTGCGCAACGGAGACAACCACGCGGTTGAAGTGACCAACTGCGCCATGGACCTACTTAGTACAGTCATGGCCTTCAAAGTGGCGCATCTCGAGGACTACGTACTGCGCATTCGCATCGGTATGAGCATGAACATTAGTTGTCAATATACTTTTGTGCTCTCCATTTAATAATTATTTAATACAAATTATATGCAAATTTGGAATTTTAATCTATGTGTTTACTCAAATGAGATTCATTTCCATTAAATCGGTACGGTTAGTATCATACGCAGTTGTCATTAAAAATCATTAGAAAAATAATCAATTTGTTAATATGCAACTTATTAGCTGTTCCATTTCGAATTCTATGGAGTTACTTTGCAAATAATTTCTGCTTTGAATATAATATACATATAAGAGAAGGATATTTATTCTTCTGTGCCTTATTTCCAGGATTGCACACGGGCCCTGTGGTAGCTGGCGTAGTTGGAATCACGATGCCCCGATACTGTCTCTTTGGCGATTCTGTCACTACTGCTTCGAAGATGGAGTCCGGGGGAGAACGTATGTATTAATATAAACGTTCCCATTCCACGATCAGATGTGTAAAATAGATTGCAAATATTGGATTAAGAGTTTTTTTGGCAATATACCATGTCTATGAGATGTAAAAAAAAACGATATTTCGGTTAGAAACTTTAGTTCTTAAGCAACGGTCAAAGTTGTATATGTTTACATTAAACATTTCTGGTACGTCGAGGAGCGGTTCTATAACCTTCCATGATCTTTAGGTTTAAAACCCACCTATCATTATCCAGATCATTGTGTATGTAACGGAAATAAGAGGCCGAAGCAATTGTCACATCATATTTCAAATCAAATCAAAACATATTTTCACTTAAATGTGTGTCTTTATTTTTTCAGCAATGCGTATTCATATGAGTGAAACAACCTTTAGATATCTTTCGAAATTCTCCGGATATCACCTTGCTGACAGAGGCATGATGGAATATAAGGTACTTATGTCGTATCAAATAGTAATGTCCCGGCAGTGATGATTATGTCATTAAGACAGTATTATTACAATTTTAACATAATTTATGGAAGTTTTGATAGATTGAAATATTCAACCTGCTAGCCCAAATATCTATTTACCACGATATTTTCTTTTACTCATCTTCATAAACAAAAATGAAAACCCCACCACGAAACGCTATATTATGTTTACCATAATTTACAGACCGGCAGTCAAATGCGAACCTACTTCATCCGTACTCGCGACGGTTTCAACAAGCCATACCCAGACTTTGACGAGCTGGCAGCTGAGGACAGCCCGGCACCGAAGAAACTTCCGGTCACAAAAGGACGCGTTTTGAGGTCTGGCGCACCGAATCGACCAAGTACAGAAAGCGGTTTCTATGAACCGGAAAACGAGAAAACTCCGGTCGGAACTCCGCGTAAGCTATCTACTGCGCATCAACCGGATGTCGATACGAAACTTAGCAATATCATTGAAAAGAACGGCGGTCCGGCTTTGGAACCGGTCGCTGATACCGGTGAAACTAAATCCAGCGCTACTAACCTAGATGAACAAAAATCTGCCGAAGATGCTTACGCCAACGAGGCATTTGAAAAAGATTCCGAAACTCAAAGCGTCAAAACAAACTCTCCCGAAAAGAAAAACGACCAACCCCCGGTGGCCAATCCCTTAGCGTGGCGTCGCGAGGAATCTATCTTAGAGATAGGAACTTCGTCGCCAAATGAAAACAAACGGAAGCAACCTGTGTTGCAGCCTCCGCCCACGATCGAAGATGTCACGATGGATGATCTGGAGACGGATGCTTGAGTCATGTCACAAAGTTGAATTAAAAATTCGGACTGAATACATCGATATTGATTGTTAAAATGACCGAGAGTTATGATACAAATATGTGCTTTAGTGTCCCTGGGGCAGGCCTGTTTGTGTATTTGCTTTGTAAGATATTTATATGGGTTTACCGAAAAGGGTTTTATTTTTTTTGGTTAATTTGATGAAACCATTATGAAGATAATTTAGATTCTAAAATGTTTGAGATTATGCATGTGTACAAAAATAAAAGAATGTTCTCAAAATGTTTCCTCTTGCAACCTTGCATGTTGATGTGCTTATTTGATTTAATTTGATGAAAGCGATGAAATACATAAAATTAGCATAGATATGCTGAAGACATCGTCCTTTTGGAATTCATAGACGGCCAATGGTTGAATATGTATTCATATAAAGATTGAGCATTTATTGCAGTAAAGGAAATACATGGTAATTATTTTCTAAAGAGGATACATTCATATCGATAGCTTATATAAAATAAACTGAAAGAAGAGTGTTTCAAATCGATAGGTATATTCTTAAAATTTTGATAACATACTCCTGTTAACGCCAATGATTCTCAACATTATCTTAAACTGAGGTCTTCCTTTACGCCAGCAACATAGATTAGACCATTTACTTCGATTTCGCAGTGATTCCTATTGGCTGTCTAACACTTGAACAGCACAATAAACTGTAGTTTATAATGATAAAAAAAGTCACAAAGCTGGTATAATTTAGGAATTATTGACCCCTCATATTTTGAGCATATATTAATTGCGGATTGATAACTTATACCAATACGTTTTATCCATTCATAGAAATAATTCGGTTTTCAAATGTCTTGAAATCGGGCCACCAAATTTTCTGGCAAAAATTTTATACGTGATCCACTGTTTGTGTAAGAGATCATTTGCACTATATGAAATGTTTTAATTGTCAATCGCAGCTCATGCATGAATATTGATACAGTAATACCATTAATAATAAAAGCAATATCATATGAGTGTTTAAAACGTTGACACTAACCTGTACAGTAAAAAATTAAAAAAAACCTGGTCTAAAAATATAGGCTTATGATATAAGTAAAACAGTCTATCCAATAATTGTTTAGCGACCCTTTAAAAATCTGTTTCTTTCACAATTATATAATATTACTCCAATTTCAAGCAAATATAATCAAATGCGCAGCATAAAGGAGCAATACATGTAAAAATCATTACAACGTAAAATTAATATGATTATTAATATATACTAGTGCAATATATAGTTTTGCAATTTCATAACAAGGTTAATAATAAAACAGAAGGAATATAAAATAACGTCAATAATGGCCAAGGCAAATCCAGGAAATTCGAGCGTTTTACGGAAATTAGAAGACATTTTATCGCCTAAAGTTTGTGTCTGGAAATTAACTGCACTTATGTCGCACAAAAAGACAATCGTGACTTATGTCATGGCACCCAAAGCTCCCGAGCAGTTATTTCGTCTAGCTGACAAATTGCAGTATCCCTTTCCATTGGATAAACTAAGAACTGTGAGTAATAAACTTAATATATATTTTATAGATGAAGTTTATATTTTTGTTATTTTCTATTTATCTACGTTATATCAAGACGTTTTTATTGACACATCAATTACAAAGAAAATGCAATCATGTGTCTCATCACGTGTGTCCTTACATCTGCTATGAAAAACAATATACATGTAGTACATGTAGATGTGCTTATCATGCTACAAACAAATATCGATTCTTATACGATATTTGTAAAGGATCAATCGTAAATCATCCCAATCAAAATAATTAATTCCTTTTTGGTTACGCATTGCATAAATATTATATTTGAACAAAAGATACCGATAACTATAACTAATTACGAATAATCATGCTTGAATTATAAGTCAATTTACATGATAGACCTATAGGGGGAATTTTAAAAAGCATTATATAAGAGCTAAACCAAATATAAGCTATTTGTTTTCTTATTCAATGGACTACCTAAGAAATGGTCCAAGAATTATTTAAGACATCGACCACACTGTGCCTTTCTAAAGACCTAAACGAACGGGTTAGGGCCTGGCCACATTGGCAGCTTTTTCTTGTTTTTTTCCTAACAAACCTGTCTTTCAATGTATTCCTTATGGGAAACTAAAAAAGCGGGTAAAAGCTAACTAACAGCTTTTTTTTAGGTTTCCCATAAGGAATACATTGGGGGACAGGTTTGTTTGAAAATAAAAGCAAGAAAAAGCTTCCAATGTGGCCAGGCCCTTAGGATTGGACACTTGACTAGTTAAAAAGTCTAAGGAAAGCCAGTGCAACTTAATGATATATACATAAAGTAATTAAGTAATATAAGTTCGATGTGGTATCCAACTGCAAATATATGTGTAGATTGTTTCACATACATGTTTTTTTTTGGCATTAAGTGGCAAATATTACGATGGCCGACAGGTGCTACATACCTCTTCAGAGTTGCTCATTGCTTCTTATATTTGCATAATTTTGGAATAAAATTATGGAAAGCATAAGCCAATTAATTGTGAATTTAGAACTCAGTATTAAAGCAAACTAGTTGTATAATGATTAATTATAAAAATCAATTCCGCGCTACGATGGTCGATAAGTAAAATATGCAATCGAGTTAAACCGATATAAATTGCATGTTGTATACATATATATTTTTCTATACTTCTACGTAGTGTATATATAGTTAGAATTTTATCATGGGTGTTGTGATTAATGTTTATTCGGGCTTCATTAAATTTGATTATAAGTAGACTCACATTAGTGTGTCTAACTTAGTTTAGTTACAAATTAAAATTTCATAGCTGATAGATGACATAAATGATATGTTCCTTGGATTTGAATTCAATGTTAAATTGTTACATTTTAATATTTACTATGTTTTGTCCCACATATTCCGTAAAAAAGGAATGTAGAGGTACGATATCTATCAATCCGGTTGACAAATGTGTTAACTAGTTAAATATGACTGATATGACTAATGTATCTCTCCGTTCGCATACGATGGAATAGTATGAGGGTATGTTTATTATTAATGTAGTCGCATCAGTGTTAGGAATACTTTAGGCCCTTATATTTCTTAAACCGAGAATGCAATGCAAAAAATTTTTGACATTGCAAATTTAAAATAAAAAATGGGGTTGAATTTCAAAGTTTTAATTTGGTATGCTTATAAATAAAAAAGATATCGAATTAAAACATATTTTATGGTAATTTTTACGATTTTCATTACAAAATAATTGTGTGCCGTCGAAGTTTGACCGGATTCTATTGCTTGCACATATTGGGACTTGTTCAAGACAAAAGCTGGTGTCTATTGGGAGTCGCACCTTTAGGGTCAATGATCGGTCACACCAATATAAACAACTTGTCTGAAAACTGAGAACTTGTTTTTTCAAGTGGACATATATTCTATTTGTGGTCACGATTTTAGGGAGGGAACTTTTGTGTTAAAACAGCAAGTTGAATTATATTACGTTTTAACGAAAATGTAGTGTAGACCGAACTTATATGTCGGACAAAAAAAACTGTGTGGATATTAAGATATCGTATGAATTTTGATTTACATAAATTACCAAAAAGTAGTATATTCCACACTGATTGAAATTCGCTCAAATTGTAGATATTAAATGTACTTATTTTCAAAAATAATGATGGATAAATAGAATAAGATCAGTAACAACTTATAATGATTAACACATTTTGAACGAATAAGGTATGTGGTTGAACTTGTCGCTTTAATAGACCCGACTGTGCAATGATAAAACTTATATAGTGCCCCCCCTTCACCCCTCCTCATCAATTACACAGTGTTTTATTAAATGTCCAGGCAATACAATCATCTAAACGACGAGGACGATCTTGTGTTATGGGAAATTCATGCAAAATTGTAAGGGGGAGTAAATAATCGAGAGTCATTGTAAAAACTTTGCCGATTCGCACTTAAAAAAGAAAACGAGACATTGGCATAGGTTTTATATTGAGTATATATAGACGAATGGTATAAAACACTATCCAAAGGTTTATTAGCGTGGTGCCATAACCAGAGAAGCGAATTTAAAACACTGGATTTTAGCTATAGAATGTTTATAGAATACCCAATATTAACAACGTTTAAATTATTTTTGCCAAATAAAAATGTTACTCATTTTGGTGATATTTTTTTCACAATTTTAGTGTGCTTTTATATCTTGATATTTTTCATATAGAGTCAATATTTCCATTATTCTGATTAATACAGATTGAAGGCACAATTTTATATGATTAAAATCATGCAGGCTTATTCGATTCACAAATCTATTGTGTTAACACAAATATCCAGCTTTAATGAGTACAATTATCAAACGTGTGAGTGATATGTATATCAAAATAAAATTGTGAATTTGCAAAAAGTTTTGCATCAAACGTAACCTATCCGAACCATGCATCTGTCGAACCGGCACACATATAAAATTTCCCATAAAAAGTGCTAAATTTTC
>LQRL01100957.1:17184-34437 GCA_001703475.1 Hydroides elegans
CTATCTAGATTCCTACTACATTGTATCATAATCATCTGTTTAGAAATATGCACGCAACAAAAAATGAAAAACATTAATATTATGACTAATTACCTTGCTAATGAATCATTTTGATGTTTTATTGTACATACAATTATAAAATAATACAATATATTTTCAAAATTCCATACCTTATGTGGCATGGCGATTGACTTCGCCCGCCATGAAAAATCTATCATCTCGTCTTTAGTGGCTAGCTTAAAAGCACGTATTTGACTCTATAGAATGCATTTTCATGGTGCATAACGCATTGTACGAGAAATACGTTTACTTGTATTAGCGTTCATTAGGCATTAAATAGGTAATGAATCAAAAGCGCGTATCATTGTTCATATTATTTACAGTTATATTTGGAATAGTAATTGTCTTATAACCATGGGCCGAAGTAACCAAATAATTTCTGACCAAAAAATCGCAACATATTTTGCTCTGTCGCTGGGGACTTAGTCTAGAAACAATTTCTTTATATCAATCAGCGATTGCGAAATATTCACCATTGGCTGTCCGTACCTTAAATCGATATATAAATCTTATATATGACATAATTGTTATATGTGTCTACGTATTTGGTTATTTGTTTACATAAACCGTCATTATTATTTTCTCAATATGCTTTATAACCTTTAGATCCCGGCATTGAAAGACAGATGGGCAGAGATATATGCGGTAATGCCAGTCTCACACACAATCATTCATGTGGTCTGGAAATACATATTCACACAGAAGGGGCATACATCCATTCACAAAGAACTCCGAGATCAGTGCATTGCATATGGTTTGTTGGATTTGATAAGGTTACGCTTAGACGAATATAACCGTCTGGGAGCGATGGAAAAGGAAAATATGATAAAACATCTGATGAAAGACGACCCACAAGAAGCCCTTTTGGAAAAGAGTGAACTTATCAATATCGCTATCGATTATGAACTGGAAATTGCCGAGAAGAACAGTGAAATCAATATGCTTAAAAAGCGTCTTACAACGGCACACGGAACGATCGTCGAACAAAATGACGCTTTCCAGGAAATTACGAAAAAGTTGTCAAGCATTAATATATACGAACCATCAAAAGATGAGGAAAAGAGAGAAAGGAAAGGTGGAAAAGAAATATGGAAAGCTGCTTTAGATGAAATTGACGCCCATTTGAATATAGTGAGGCAACTGCAGCGGCAATTTGAAGGAGAACAAGATAAAATAAAGGAACTTCAGTCGATCCTTGAACAGCTTGAGATGAAAAAACGCAAATGCGAAGCAGAAATTGCACAATATGCAATGAAGACAGAATGTCTTGAACAAATGATGCAGGGCTATAGGGCTGAACTGAACAAATATAGTACCAAATTAGAGGAAGTAGTGGCAAAAAATGAAGAAGTGGTGGCGAAAAACGAAAAAGTTTTAGAAACTGTATTGAAAACCAATGCGAAAAGCTCACCAGAACCCAAATTAAATTTGTCGCACCGCGGTCCAGACTGTACACGTTAGGTATAAATTGCGATCGATTGAACGTTTCGACGACTACAAGTAGTTCTGCAAAACGAACGAGCAAGTATATTTTATGTAAATAGTGTTTAATTGATATAACCTGTGTGTGCAAAACATATATCCATTTTTCTTACTTTCACCTTACCCGAATGGATGCAACTTCACTGAAGCCCTAAGTTTAACAAGTTCTTAAAAACATTCCCTTAAAAAAATCACAGAAAGACGTTTGAGACTTACCAATATCACAGACATATTCGTCAAAATTAGATAATATAATCATCATTGGATATCGCGATTATTGTCAAAGATTTACTCAAGTCACAAGCAAATGCATTCAAAATAACAAACGCTGTAGATAAAACGGTATGAAACTTAAAATGTTTTGAATGTATGGTATAAGACATTCTAATTAATCTTATTCGTATACAGAGCATTGATCTTGATCAACGTTTATTGCTGGGGTATATTGCACCAAAGAAAGAAAGCTTTTATTAAAAAACACCGATAGATTTTGTCTATACCTTGACTTTATAACATAATGTCTCTTTTGAATTAAAATTGATTGTATTTGGTATCCATTGGTAATTTGGATTTATGACATTGTTGAAGATAATTTAAGATTGCTCAGAACTCTGAAATGAAAATAATTGAAATAGGATTTAATGAAGTTATATTGTCAGTTCCTTCAGAAGAAATCATCAAAAGACATGTGCACATATATAAACTGTTATTCATTCTAATGATAGTCGTTTCAATTTTGTGTAAGTCATTCATCCTGGCAAACGCCTTACTTGATCATACTGGATTTTACTTAATTTGTTTTTGTTTTAATTAAATATGCATGTAAAGTTGCTGTTTAGCTAAACTGTGTGAACATATGTGTTTTTGCTATAGTTCAATAAAATTATTCTGAAAATGATCTTGGCAATTTATTGCATTATAACAATCATAAAGCATTAAATTGTTTATATAAAATGATAAACATATACAATCTTTCAATTTAGAGGAGTTCATATTGTTGATTGTTTATTTTAATATAGTATATTTTCTCAGACCAAAATTTAATTTGTTATACATATTTTCTTTCAAATTAAAAATTGTTCTTGCATAATTATTTGTGCATATTTATAAGTGGAACGTATTTGCAAAATTTTTAGGTTGAAAACAATCTGTCATGGTTCCCCTACGATTAACAATTTAAAAGTCACACTGACAAAACATTGTTGAACAAAGTACAATCATTTGTAATTATTTGCACAGTGAAGTGAGAGGAAAAAAGACAAAAACAGTTACAACGCAGCATGCAGTCCTAAAAGTCAACTTCAAGTTGTCAGATATTTAAATAGCAGCCCAGAACAGGAATGTAACATTTTCTCTAAATACAATTGTATCGTTTATAAAATTACTATCCAGATATATTCATATATTTACAGTGCGAGGTCGTTTCTGTTTTGTCAATACTTTAAAACACATCTAGTATTATACTTTTGATGCCTTAAAATCGCAACAACACACATCGGACTATTTGATATCATCCTATTGAAACTAAAATATGTCTTTCAAAAAGACACATGTTAAATTAGTGCTTAAGAAATTACTATAATTCATTTGATTTATTTTTTATTTTAATGTTAGTTGATAATATAAGATAATTCGAAAGGAAGTTTGTTTATATTTGGAAGAGTAAGATTGAGAGCCAATACAAATGACAAACAAGGCATAACTTTAGTTATAGGGTATTGAGACTATTTGTCGGCGAATCAAATAAGATATATTCCTAATTTAATATTTCAAAAATACAAACAATAAACAAATATTGGCATATCAAGCCGGTTCTTTTCTAAATATATCACAATCAGGCCATTAAACATGAACTGTTTTGCTAAAATACCCTATATGGCGTGTGTTTGTGCTGTTTGATCATGTAGAAAGGGTTATATAGAGTTCGTAAAAAATCAGTTCGCCGGTTTTTTTTATATGTCTACAATTTTGAGGGATTTCGTTAATATCCTGAAATGATAGGTGTATGTCCTCTTTCTCACGTCATATATGTTATTAATGACATATGTGGTTATTTTATGAGATAATCTGACTAGTTTTAACACAAGCATTAACTTTTCGATTATTTGGAGTTCGGACAATATTGCCTGAGCGCATAATGTACGTAACATTTTTTTAAAGGGAGTCTAGTTTTTGTATATTTTTAACAATTGCCATTTACACATTTTAACTGTGACCACATGATATGCAGTAAAATATTTATTTGGACTTGATTATATATTTATTTGGAATGATTATATTAGGAACCTGACCAGTCACATTCTACAAAAGAGGCGATAACAAAATGCTTTATGGATATCAAAATTGAACTAATCTAAACATTTACTTCTTTGACATAGTTCAATTAATTTTATTGGTTTTAATTCTAAAAAACATACATGTACATATCAATGCTATATCAAGGCTTTGAAACAAAAATTAGACTAAATGAAGTAAGAAAGAAAAAACAACTTACAATATATTATATTTTCATATCCATTTTATTTACATATCGCCCCATCCCACTCCTTCTTTCGAATATTAACTTGGCGGGCGGCTCATTATTTTCATAGACTACATGTTCATGTATTTTGATATTGAAACAATATATTTTATTAAATGAAGCTCAAATAATTTCCAAGGTATTTAATCGAACATGCTATATAAATGAGTATATTAAACAACGCGTACTTAAAGCTATAGTGAAGAGTACCCCCACGAGCTCTTCCTCACAAAAGTGTTTCCCAGCAAATCTTAGCTGGCTTGGAGATTTTGAGGAAATGCTTTCACGGTTGGAGATTTTTGCAGTTTAAGGAACACTATTTTTGATTATTTCATTATTTTGTAATAATTGTTTAAAATATAAAATTATTAATTTGTTGTTATTGCTTGCAATTGTCTTATAGCCAGTTATTTGTTTTTCATAATAGATGATTAAGTTCTATTCAAAAATCTCATTTTTGCAAAAGGTGTTCCTTTTCTGCTCCAAGCTGGCTAGAAAAGGAGGAACAGCTCAGCTGGATTAGACAAAATTTACAAAAATGTTATTGTCAAAAATGAGTGCTCTCTTGTTGTTCGATTTAGAAAAGCTGTTTAAGGTGATTTAACCATTTTTTGAAAAATGTATCGTGGGGTGTACTGCTATAGTACGTAATATCTTGAAACCAAAGTAGCTAAGCTAAAATGTATGTTCGGTTGAAAAATATATAGAATCTAAAGACTACAAATGATTAAATGGGACTGAGGTGGTTTCAATATTTATAATATTGAAGTTTACCGATAGATTCTACCTATATACACCACAATAAAACGCTATAAAAGGCTTATACAATACCTCATGTGTTACACGAAGACTCCTTTTGAGTGTGCACTTCACTAACTTGTTGTGTACATGTATTCTTTAATAAGGTTTATACTGACCGAACTCCAAATAATCTCGCAAATGACATTTCGTTTGAGGGGAGTCTGATTATCTAATTAAATACATATATATTATATTTGAAGTATAAAAAAGTAATGAAGAAGACACACACCTATCATTTCAGAAAAAAAGTGGTAAATAAACGAAATCCCCATTAACTGTAAACATCTCAAACAACCCACCCAAATAAAATGTGTACGAACTCCATATAATTCAGTCTATATATAACTTTTGAAGGAAATTGATTCTATGTATAACATATATGTTGGTAGAACAACATGCATGATATTCACTTGCTTTTGATGAAAATTCCTAGGAATTTCAAAAGAGAAATGGCGGGTGTGGCACAATTCACAAAAAAATACTGCGTTTACAGTAAAATTATATCTTTTGACAATATATATTTTTCTTCAGTTTAAGTCATGATATCGATATTATACTTATTTATGTTTTATTATTATTACCACATTATACTCGATGAGCCTTTTCAGAACGTAAACGGAAACATCATTTAACTGTGTCAGCGCTACCTAATGTCCACAAGGAATTATGATGCTGAAAGATCAGGGTTGGGTGATACTGCTTGGCCTACTTGATCTTTCAGCAGCATTTGATACAGTGACTCACGACCCTCTCATATTCTGATAACGCAACGATTACGGTTTAGGTGATACAACGATCAAATGGTTTCAATCATACCTCCACGACCGCGGACAAGGAGTGAAAATAGGTGACTCGTTTTCCGACCCGGTCACCCAGGAAACTGGTGTCCCGCAAGGTTCGGAAATACACGCACCTCATATGTTGAAGTGTGGTTATCATGAGTTGCGTCAACTCGGTGTCATTCGCAAATTTTTGACGTCAAAATCTGCAAACACGCTTGTAGTTTTTACATTTTTTCGAAACTTGACTATTGTAATGCATTACTGTTTGGTATTTCGGACACTCTTCAAACCGCAACTTGTACAGAATGCATTTGCTCGTTCTGTGTCGAAAAGGAGGAAGTTTGATCACATTTCGGCCTTCCAAAGACCTTCTTGGTTACCCGTGAGGGCAAGGATACAATAACATATTCTAATGTGGGTCTACAAGTGTTTGAAATGGTTATGTTCAGATTAATTGATATAATAGACAAAGATAGTATATTCACTCAAAATCACATTTCCGTTCTGTTTGTGAAATTCATCATGTTTTTTGTTTGCAATTCTATCAGTTTTAAGACATAAATATATGTTTTAACCCTGCTTGGAGCAGGGTCATAATGAATTTCATAAACCAAGGAGGATTTTGCAAAATGTTTCTTGCATAAATTAAATACATGAATTTAATAGAATCAAGTGTGAATCTTTATATCACGCCGTAAATAGATAAATAGTTTTGCATGGTGCCCTTCTTACATTCATATACGTGTATTTATTTTTATTTATAAAAATTAAACGAGGAACTCCTTGGCTTGATTAAGGAGTGCAATAAAACACTCAATTTTACATTAGTTAGACAATTAAGATACGCATGGGTCTCTTATCTATTAGAATCTTATATTGTGTTAGATACAATAGATACAACACATAAAATTAGGCTTAAAGAGGTTAACCTTATATGTAGATTGTAAATGTTTTGTTTCAAAGGCTAAACGTTATGTTATATAGAGTTCTATGAGGAAACAGAATGAAAACATATTTTAAATGTTGAGATAAAATAAGCATAAGTTAAAACTTAAGATAAGATATAGAGGGAGGTGCCTACGATTTTTTTTTTATATCAATAGGATTCAAACAGGTAGACATTCTAAATATGGATGGATAAATAAAAAAGTGTGCGTAAGATAACTATCGAAATGGCAACGGGGGTTCATATAGACTCGATCCTCCTCCGCAAAATTGAGGACGCATTGGTTTTAAAAGTATGTGTCTGGAAACTGACCGCGCTCACGTCTCACAAACGACAAATCATGACACACGTGGCCGCACCCAAATCGCCCGCCACGCTCTTTCGCCTCGCCAAAAAGCTCGAGTTTCCTTTTTCGTTGGATAAACTCCAAACTGTAAGTTATCTTCATATAACTTAGAATTGAAATGATAAATATCAAGTTATTTATAAGTTCTGATAATTAGGCAGTGACAATTATGTTGATTAAACATTAGAATATGTATCCGTGTTAATTACTGATTATCTGTGTTTGAGAAAAAATAAATGATAATAACATCATGACTTTGAGGTTCACGCATTTATTTTTTGGTAAATATCATGATTGTAAAGAAAGTAAAAAAAGTAAACGGGCGTATAAATGACAAACATGCAAATATATGATATTTACTTATATAAAGATTCCCGCCGTCCGAGACCGATGGGCTGAAATCTACACAGTCATGCCTGTTGCCAACACAATTATTCACGTCGTCTGGAAATACATCTTTTCACAAAAGGGTTTGACGTCGATTCAAAAGGAACTCCGTGATGAATGTGTTTCTTATGGCTTTAAAGCCCTTCAAAAGTCCTTCCCAGATGAATGTAAAACACTGGACTCAGATATGGAAGAGAGGGTAATAAAGCATCTCATGAAAGACGATATTCAAGAAATTCAACTAGCTCTAACCGCTTCCCAAGCCAGCAAGGCCATTGATTATGAACTCGAAATAGCCGAGAAGAACAGTGAAATCAACCTTCTCAAAAGGCGACTCACAACAGCTAAATGCGCCATTGTGGAACAGAATGATGCGTTTCAAGCCATCATTCAGCAGTTGTCTAGAATCAACATCGATGAGCCATCGCGAAGTACCGTAAAGAGATCAGGCGGGCGAGAAATATGGGAAGCGGCCTTAGATGAGATTAATGAGCACATGAAAGTAGTGCGCGAACTACAACTTAAATACAAAGGCGAGAAGGATAAAACCAGGCAACTTCAGGATATTGTGGAACAGCTAGAAGAACGCAAAACCAAATGTGAAGCCGAAATTGAGCATTATTCTATGAAAACAACTCGCCTTGAGGAAACACTGGATGACTACCGATCAGAATTAAGGAACATCGTGGCGGACCACAGAAGGCAGAGCAATGCTACGGAGCAACTTCTTAAAGAAAATCAGTTGCGATCAGAAGAAACAAATGCGTTGTTACGGGAGTTGAAACAGTACAAGGAAAAGGAAAGAAGGAAAAGTAAAGAGCGGCAGACGGCTATAGGGGATGATGGGAGAGGTCTTAGACCCACGTTTCTGACGTCAAACTTTGGTGACCGTTAAATGATAATGCACAATTGCAATGTATGTAGTGCAGCGTGCTAAAGTAATATTGGTCGATAAATGAATGCATTGTGTACATTGTAAATGCATATAATAATATTATGACCAACATGTATAATAAGTATAAATGTTTACGTTGTATATTGTTGTTGGTTCATATAAAACTATTACATTTGAGATGATTTTCATTTAAAAAAGTGTTTATTATGACTTGAGTATATTAGAAATCATACATTGCTGTATAGTTATTGCTTAAACATGAAGCCTACAATGCTGTACTGT
The DNA here is from genome assembly GCA_001703475.1 of Hydroides elegans. Classification (NCBI taxonomy): domain Eukaryota; kingdom Metazoa; phylum Annelida; class Polychaeta; order Sabellida; family Serpulidae; genus Hydroides; species Hydroides elegans. Next base: position 25,687 of record LQRL01100957.1, read on the forward strand.
TCTTCAATACTTTTCATCACATATATTTTCGTTCTACTTCAATTAAAAATAGTGAAATCATACCAAAACTGGTTTTATAGCTATCAAATATATGTAATGTATATCACTGTATCTGATAAGCACAGAATGATTTCGCCATCATGTTACACGGCGCATCGTGCCATCTACCACCACCGCCGCTAAACAAGAGGACACAATTCTCAGAAAGTGGGCTGTTCGGTTGATCCACGTCGAAGTCGGTGAATGCGTTGAAGTAACAGCTGTCGGTCAGCCAATTGAATTCTGAGGTTGCGATATCGTATGTGGCACCGATCCAAATGTTGGCCTGCAAATCTGCAATGGCATTGAATATGGGTTTGTCAACAAGCCGTGCAACACTTGCATGAAAGGGAATTCCGCATGTGATAAATTTTTAACATAATGTTTAAGATGATTTCATCAATATTCATTTATGAGTGCATGTCTCAAATATATCAAATTTATCACATAATAAAATACAACGGCTAATATTGAGCCCGATTCCCCACTTCAAAAGCAAACCCGGGAGAGCAGAAAAATGAAAATCAATATTTATATCTGCAGGTTCCATTCCCGAAAAACACCTACCAAAAGCAACCACTTTCAGTTGGTTATTGAGCTCGTCACCACATATTTCCACCAAATGACCTCCACTATCTTCGCATGCAGAATACGCGCTTTCAAAGTCCATATCTTCTTGATTTAGAACCACGAGTTCATTATTGTGAATAATGGCCATCCCTGATAAATTGAATAGGTATGAATAATGTTAGTATCATACATTCATAGAAAAGAATAATACTGTTCAAGAACTATATGTAATATCGATCTCAACTTGCCGTCGGAGCATATTGAATTCCATATTCAAGAGGGATGTGTAGCATCATTCATTGCATGTTGATTTCGATAAAGTTACAAAGCTGAATGCGCATCAATTTTCTTTAAAGTCCCATTATAAAACAGTGCAAATGAACTTCATTTTAGAAATGACCGCTTTGCTAAAGCAAGTAACTCATATTGAAATATATATATATATATATATCTTAACTGTCTTTACTGTCTTTATGCATTGAACTTGGTTTCCCTTCAACCAATAAACAAAAATGACATATATATTTCTATTGTTTACATCAATATTAAAATAACTTTGTATCAATCAATATTTTATTTTTGCGCTGCACCTGTTTCGCAATGATCCCCCGTCAGCCCCGCAAAACAGTCGCAACTATATCCGTTCAAAAGATCGAAGCATATACCTCGATTCTCACATGGATTTGAAGTACACTCATCGATGCCTGCAAGTCAAGTATAAATGCATGTGTCCATTGAGTGAAATGCATGCAGTTTCTAATTGCTATATAGGAACTGCAGATTTATCTCTCGAACGTGTTCTATTTCGAAAGTCCATTAACGAAAAATGTTGATAAGCTATATATTGAGCGAAATGAAATTTAAACCAACTAAATTGTTAACGAACCATATATTTTAATGAATTGCTGTACAATGTAGGTATAGCTTTTTTTAGCAATAGTCAGCTTCAAGTCCCATTTTGGCATTAATAGAAACTAAAAAGATCTATTTTTCTATATTCTACATTGTCTAAAGATCCACTTCAATTTCAATTCTAAAAGAGAATGACAATGCTTACCGGTGATAAAAGAGTTAAACTGCGTCAATCCTATGGTCATAGATGCCGCTTCCTGGTGTTCCAATTCAGTCTGACGCTCGATCCCGAAATCACAAAGTTCGCAACCAGTTTGCCGGCTGAATCTGTAGGCTGCACAGGAACTATGGATGGAACAGGCTTTTTTGCACATCTTTTTGATCGATAAATGATTCAATATCACCAAGCCACATGTCCGCAAATATGAGCGAACTTGAGCCATAGTTACGCTTGTATGGTGAAAATCATCGAAGCTATAATCCGTCATTTCGTTACCTTCGATAAAATGTTGTGCTTTAAGACAACTTGTGTCAGTTGCTGTAGTAAATAATATATTGATATGAAATATAATGAATATAAAATATGGCATGTCCATATTGTCACTGATCCGCATTTTCCAACAATGGTTATCTATTTATTTATTTCAATCCCTTTAATATGAAATTGTTGCCGGTATCGAATGGGCTATTTCTTACTTCCTCTTGCGAGTCGATAAACATGGAATCAGTTTACAGTCCCTTTATATTCATGATTCATTATTTTTAATAATGTACAGTAAACTAAGTTGACTTAAGTATTCGTCCAACTTATTCCATTAAAACATTGTACAGGTGCCTCGGATGCGCCTCGGAACTGTACAATATTTTAATTAAAAGACCTCGTATTTTATCCTAAACGTTTAAACCTCAAATGAAGCATTTCCATACATGCAATTGCTGTGGTTTCGTTGCAATTGTCCAATTTTCTTCCTACATGTATCTTTGACGCTTACGAATACAATTAAGTTAAACAGAATAACTTCAACTATAAATGAATCTCTTCAATAGGCTTGGTCAAATATAGATATATATAAATTGATGTATATATAGTATTTGTCTCGTCATTTGAATAATTAATATAATTTTGCATCCGAATGAATACCATTTATTTCGAGTAGTTAAGAAGCATTCTTGATAATAGAACTGCACGCTCCAAATGCTTGATTGGCATTTATTGTATTAATTATGCACTTCCTTATGATGTCATCCTTCATTGTAAACAACGTAATAATGAAATGAAAATAGATTATATTTCCGAATTGATAGCAGACCAAACGGTATGAGCGTATATACAGCGTATCTAGAAGAGTATGTTTTTTTTTAATCAAAACTGAATAACCAAAGATGACATCTAATATGATCAATTTCTTTTCTTTAATCTATTATGGCATAGTGTATATTTTCAAGTTGACTAGTGTTTTGTTTCAAGTACCACAAGATGAAAATTATTTGACAAACACATTACAAATCCTTGATAGCAAAAACCGAAACTGTCATTGCAGCTTAAATAAAAAAAATATTGTCCGTGTCTTCCATGTGTGCAGTATGATGTCGGAAACTCACCCAAAAACGAACCCACCCAAGATGGTATCAACTCCCCCCAAATATTTTAGTCAGCTCGCCCAATGACATTCAAGAACCTTTTTTCTTATTAAGATAAGCATTTGGATTTATCGAACAGTGCAAATAGTGCATTCAAAATTTCTATTAAACATAAACGCTTCAGTGACCACATACGTTCCTCAAAAATAGACACTGCAATCTCGATTTTTGGGTGAGCTGATCTTATTTGCATAAATTATCATGCAAGAAATAAACACATATATATATATGACTTAACATTATCGATAAACAACATAAAACATTATTACTGATTATATTAGGACTCAATACTACATTTATATCGAAATGCATGTTTCATAAACTTTCCCATTGAGAGAAGTGGTCAGGCTCGAATACAGGTATGCTGTAGCCAATGATTCTCATTGTCACTGAATTACATGAGCACAGAATGACATTTTAGTCCAATCACACGGTGCGTCATGCCATAATCCACCATCGGCACCCAACATAAGGAGACAATTTTCGGTTACTGAATTACCAGGTTGGCCAACCCCAAAAGCATTGAAGGCACTGAATTCACAGCTTCCAGTCAGCCACTCGAACACGTTTTCAACTACATGGTCTGTCGCACCGATCCATATGTCCGCATTCACGTCTATAAAATTAGTTTATACAAAGAAAAACAAATATTACCGTTTCTTTAATTGATTGCGTTAATGATAGTTTTTATTACTTTTAAACATGAGTCTATCTGGTGATTTCCTTAAGGTCGAAACATATATGAAGAAGCAACGCTTGTTTCCCATCGAAAAGAGCGGCCATTTTTGGCGTAACGCAAAAACGAAACTAGGAGGAAGTAACCTGGAAACAACGGGGAAATAAGCATCTAATTATAATTTTTGATCAAAGAACGCGAACGCAAAGGCTTGTTTCCTCGTTGTTTCCACATTGTGTTTAAGTTGTGCCCCAGTTGTTTCATTCTGAATTCTTCACAGTGCCACGCAAAAGGAATTAACATGGAAACAAGCGTTGTTCTTCATATGCATTCTACCTTTAAATGTATGTTGAATGAGGAAACACAAATCGACATTTTTCACAACACTGAATCAGAACAAATCATTTTTATGCGAATCACTATGCGTTCCATTTATTTTGTATGAGAGTACATGTATAATCTACAAAATAGTGTATAAAAAACGTTAGGAAAACCGTCCGCTATACATGTATATTAATATTAATATGTTTCATAACTTACCAGCGACGACCTCCTTTAGTTTGTTGTTGAGTTCGGCATCGCATATCTCCACCAGATGGCCTCCGCTAGTTTCGCATGTTGCTTGGGCATTAGAAAATGTCAAAGGAACTTCGTTAAGGACAATCAGTTCATCATCATGGGCAACTGCTATCCCTATTGAAAAGTAAAAATATTGACTGGTAATTCTTTTTTTCCCTAATTCACATAAATGTGTACTGTACCTAATCGAATACATCAAACCACCTTTGATTAAAGTCTATTATCTGTCTATATATTGTGTTGGTAACTATTCATCCCAGTAGGTGAATATAGGTAAAACATATATTAATTATTTACTCGACATAAATGGGATTTTGATAATTCTTATCTAAAATATATTTTCATATAGCTAATTGTATTCGACCTGTTTCGCAATAATCCCCCGTGAGTCCTGGATAGCAAAGACATTCATAGGCATTCATCAGATTGATGCAGGTGCCCCAATGTTGACACGGATTCGAAGCACACTCATCCAAACCTAAGTAATAAATATAAGATATAAGATTAAAAATACCGTTCATCTATTGAGCGGTGTACACCAGGCTAGTGATTGTAGATATTGAATGATGTAATGGGTAACGTAATGGGTATCACGGGAAACACGTGAAAAATAGTGTTTATGCTTTATGCCAAATGATTCAAAACTGCAAGATAAAGTTGGGCAATGTCAAAATATATGTCAACATGTATCTCGGAAAAACACTTCAAAAAAGTTATTGCTCGTATGACTTTTCACTTTTTTACCTTCGACATAGCTCCTGAAATTTTCCATCCCGATCATCATTGATGCAACTCCAATATTACTCGATATATCCTCTCGTTCGATTTCAAAAACACAAAGTTCACATCCAACTCCCTCAAAGAACCTGTAGGCGGCACACGGACCGTGCACGGAACACGCCTTTTCGCACATTCCATACGTCGGCAGATTATCCATGTGGACCAGACCGCATGTGTGCAGAAAAAATAGAACTTGTAGCCTAGTAACGGCTGGCTGGTCGAAATCCTCAAAGGTATATCCCATGAGTTGGCTGGATTCTAAGAAACTTTGTGCTTCGAGACAACTATTTGTATTTGCCAGGGTGTGATTGAACGTGATATATGCAACAAAGCATAACCATATTAAATACCATAATATATCCATGATGTCCCTGTTGTTATATCAAGTTTTATTCTGACATATTCTATCGGGTCTCAAATGCATTTTATTAATGTTTCCGTATTGCGACACAGTCTTTGTTCATCATGTTATTCAGTTCAGCATCGATTCTTGCATTCGCAAAGATACAGTGCGGTCTACTATAAAGTTGGTGAAATGCTGTGATGCTTAAACATGTACACTTGCAAAGCATAAATTTTCTTTTTCTTTTCTTTAATTATAACAGCTTTACGCACTGCTTACCACGTAACGAATCTGAATTCTCTATCCTAAGCCTCTTCGATCCTTTTCAAATGACATCTTCGCCCCATCCTATAAACACTATTTTCACAGCTGTATTTTATGTCACTAACGTATATTTGGTTGGAGAAGAAGCATCATTTAAAGATTATGTGTGTTCTATTAGGACAATTGTTCTTCACATTTAATAATCCATTTCATTATTAATGGATCCCGGTTAACCTACAAAGAAACAAATTATCTTGTACTTTGACAACTATATTTAGTGTGAGTAGGCAGATCCAAGTGAACTAAGCAGTGGTTTTAACTATGAAAATTATTAATATTTCAAAAAGTCCTTTTCCACAGCCACAACCAGCCATCAGTTTCAACACATAATGTATTTAATATCATTTTATATAGAAAGATAAGCCATAGATTCTATTCACTTTGAACCTATTCGCACATTGATGGAGTAGTTGATTGCGAACTTTTATTTCATGCTATCCTTTGTGTTTATTCTTTGGACTGTATATGTGTTAGTTGCAGTTATAAATATTTCAGGTAGATATAGTTTTTAATAGAAGGATCATGTGCAACTTATAATAAAACTGCTCCGGAAATATTACATAATGTACTTACAAAGTAAATGAATTTTATCAATATATAACATCGTTTTTATTTTATTGCGGTTAAAAACCTGTTTATTTCAGTAATTTAAAATGTATGAATGAATTTAACTAACGCTTATATAGTTTCGTCAACATGCTAGCTGAATTGTTAGGGTTCAAATTAAGGATAATGTGCATTTTCATTTAATTGGGCCCTGATTATTTTTAGGCATCTCTACTGAAAGATTCTCCTATACAATTTGGTTTTTTTAAAAGAAATTCACCTTTTCCTAAAACTGTATTTTTTGCCATAAGAAAAATCTGTTCGGCCCTATATTCTGTATTATTGTTCTTATCATTGATCCAGACCACTTGAAATTCAAGGACACATCCTCACAGTACATTGAATTGTCACCCTTAAAGCTATGTAAACTAGTTCTTGAATGAATAAAGTAAATTGATAAAGTAATACGAGTTCCCTTTCGAAACAAATATTTATCTGGTGTCTCTGTCTTTAAGAATTAATCTACTCTTTAAGATCCAGACGTAAATTCAACTTGGATACTAAGTTTGTTCTAACCGTTATTGTGTGTTTGGCAAGGAATCATATTCATTTTCATTTAATAATTCTTATCTTACTTCAAGACTTAAAAATGTGAATATTGTATCTGTTTGTAAACATAAGTATCTCGATACGGCTTATGAAAACGAACAAACCATACCAACAACACCATATCATAGATATTTTACTGGGACTGCTATAACACAATGGCTGATTTGATTGAAACCCTGCAAAAGCTGGAAGCCCTGCAACACTCGTACGCATCCAGGGACGCCGCCACTGGGGAGCCAATCGCTGAGGACCTCGTGGTTACCCTGGATATCGGCTCGACCTTCACCCGTTGTACCTTTGCATTTCAAACCGAGGATGAGTGCCTGGATATTTACGTTTGCAACTTCCAAAATGAGGTCACGGGATCGAGCGATACTAAGGCGCCGACGAGTGTGCTGGTGAATGAAGAAGGGCGGTTTGTGTCATTCGGGTATGCGGCCAGGAAGGATTATGCGGATTTCGGAAGGAGCAAGGGCTATTATATGTTTGAGGAGTTTTACTCGATGCTTCATGAACAAAAGGTGGGTATTACATATTTAGATCAAACATATATTTAATTGTACAACCATACACCTCATTAATCTGTACCATATTTAAAGGAAATCGTTTAATGTCAAATGCTATTGTTTTGAAGTTCTCAACTCCGTAGCGACCAGGTACGGGCGTCTTTAGCAATAAACCTTAAAACACAACAACGAAATAGCTTTCACTTTGAATTCTAATTGTCTTAAAATGAAGTGCTCATTTTGCATATAATTTCTTTCAAAGAACCTCGATGAATCGACTTTAACCCGATCAGTGGACGGGAGGGGCGAGGTACCAGTGCTGCACATTATAAGCATGCTGCTCACTCAACTGAAAATACACGTTGTGAAGGAAGCTTCTGATAAGACAGAAGGGTACCCTTTAATTTTTTTAAAAGACCAATAAAAGTTGGAAAATGTCAATTTAAATTTCCGTCAGAAATTTCGTTTTGCTGATCGATATCAAAATGCTGTATTGTAACATTAATGGCTAGCTTCAACTTAAATATATGTGTGTGGATATACGTGTATCAATTACTTTTTTGTTTCATATTTATGGTTTTGTTGCATTTGTTGGTTTTAAAAGCAAGAAGCACGCATGCGCGTCGTGGGTGCTCTTAGCTCCGGCCCAGTGGAACCAGCAAAAGATGCTCTTCTTACGGAAGGCCGCATGCAAGGTAGCAATAGGTTGAATATAGTTTATAATTGCAAGTTTAAAGTATCCGCGGCAGTACGATGTCAAGATCGAGCTTTGAAACTATTATTTTTTAATTGGATTAGGAATTTATGTACGGCTCATGCTGTTGAATAAAAACTATATATCTAAAACACATCAATTGGCTGAAACCTGTGATAAATGAAAGGTACCCCACGACCCATTTTTCAAAAAGTGGTTAAATCAAATTAAAACAACTTTTTGAAGACGAACAACAACAAAATACTCTTTTTTGGATATAATTGTTTTGCAAAAAGCTGTTCCTTTTTTCCAAGCCAGCTGAGTTGTTTCTCCTTTTCTAACCAGCTTGGAGCAGAAAAGGAAAACCTTTTGCAAAAATCAAATTGTTGAATATAACTAAATCACCTATTGTGAAAAAAAAAAACAAATAACTGGTTATAAAACAATTGCGAGCAATTACAAATAATTTGCAATAAATTATTTTCATAAATTATCAAAAATAAAGAAATTTATCAAAAAAGGTGTTCCTCAAACTGCAAAAATCTCCAAGCTAGAAATAATTTCCTCAAAATCTCCAAGCCAGCTGAGATTT
>LQRL01100957.1:59290-73845 GCA_001703475.1 Hydroides elegans
CATAATCAAATGTACAGTTTCGAAGATGAATGGTTATGTATGGATATGGATATTAAGTCCTGTCTGTTATGGAAAAGAATTCGAAGGAATCACATGTTTCATGAAAATATTCGAAGAAATCCTCGTGGTTTTTCGGCAGTCGGTTCTAAATGATTTTATGTCTATCGTTTAGTGGTTGTAATTAAGACATACTAGTATGCTCATACGCGATACGCTCATGTTTTGAATGTGCTGTGGCGCTATAGAAAAAAAAACGTAATATGCGTATATCACATAATTATTTTGTTTTCCAGTTTTTGTTCTGTTAAAAAGAATTTATCTAAATGATTTTACGAAAACCTTCCTTTTGGTTAGCGATAGGAGGGACCAGCTGTCATTAGCTGCCCCGATTGGTGTACCTGTCAGTCAAATGAGAGATCACCATACGCGCTAGCCAAATCCCAACACCTGCTCACTCAAATTACAGGTGCACGGACTTCAAATTAGCCTATGTGTTCAGGTTTACACATTTATATAGGTAATTACGGGTTTATTACATATATTTATAATAAAACTTGAACAATGATGAGCTTCGACGCTCGTACCCGTATTATACTCTCACCAATGTAGGTTTTGTAAAATAGATCGAGCTGGGACGAGGTAAGGAGGGGCATGGGCAAGGTTTGAACCCTGGGTCGTGATGGGTTGATAAACTTCAACTATTTGGTACAACTTTAAAAAAAAAATGTTATCACACGCAACCATATTTAAACCTTGCATCAAATATGCAATATGCATGTACATAAATGCTTACTCAGTATCAATTACCCTATTCATATGCATGTCTACCTTTTCTCGTTGGCCTTCAGGAAGTGTAACCTTGATTTTCTTTACATATTTCATCGATATTTTGAATGCTTGTATAAACATCGATGTTCTCCTTTCTTTGAGCTCATGATTTTAAACTTATGTTTGAGTGCAGCATTAGCAGTCAAGAAGCCAAAGGGATGTCTCGAATGTGTCCATGCCCATGATGCCTTAATCAGAAATCCTGCGCAATATTTAACAATTTTAATAAGGCAATGTCGTAACTTTGATCTTTGTAAATTTACATTATATACTATTATGTTTTTGCAGGATTACCCGGAACTGCATGTTATTAGTATAGTTATAAAAAGTGTCTCCAACTTTTTTTAAAGTAACACCTTTCGATAAGTTGACATAACTCTATATCTTCCTTCCTATTGAACTGCGTATTAGAAAAAAACTAGAAAAAAAACACACTTGAAAACATTACTCAAGGCAAACAAAATGTCGTCCGCTTATTTCAATAAGCGAATGAATGGCACAAGGGGGCAGAGTAAACGAAAGTACAGGAGTGTTGGAGTCAAGCCTTATGTATTGCCACACCAGGGCCCATAATGGGTATGATTTTGCCCTTGGGCGCTGGGTTTTGTCAAAGGCAAGTTTAGCGTATCCTATGTCGATTCGATGATATCACCAATATTAGTTTTATCCTATTTCTGTCATGTATACCCCGTATAGGCGATATGTATTTATGTTGCGTATGTCCATAGAATTTTTGTTTCAAAAAGATTTGCCATTCCCATTGTTTTGCCTTTGGTTGTCTTGTTTTGTATTTGGTAAAATTATGTAACTTTTGTAACTTCCATTGGCCCCCTTGGACAGATTTCTTTTTATCTTATATTATAGTTGGAGTGGATAGCGGACATAACAATTTATAGAGCGCCATGATGAATGTTTATACCAAAAATGTCACAGATAAAAATTATTTAGGTTGAAGAGTGTGTAGGGTATTCAGTGATAGAACGAAATAGTTTTCCCGTAACGCACCCATTCGAGCTGCACATCATAGGGTCTATAGCCCCATGAATGTCATGATTGAAATAGCAAAATGTGTAGGATTTTCGAAAATGCCTGACAGGACCACTGTTAACATGCCGAATCAACGAAACATCTTAGACCTATGTCTTCGTATGACCATGAATATCTCAATCGACAATATGAACATGTGTTTACCTTGTCCTGGTTAAAGACCTGTTACTTTTCAACACACTATTTTTGGAGTCTGTAATGCGATATTTCAAGGATCTAGCGAAAGTATTTCTTGAACCTGAGATGATTATGACACATATGACGTTATGTTTAGCATTTATATGCTATCTGATACTCGTTGCTGAGCTGCAGTTTACTTGTAAATGACATTGATTATCATGGTGTTCAAACAGGTGTGCATTGCTGTTCGAAGGGCTGTTGCTTTGCATCAGAAATGACTAAGTAAATCGTTTTGATATTGATATGGGAGATACATGTATATAAAACATCTATTGTAATGGTGTTTGGCCTGTAATGGTGTTTGGCATATCTAGAAAATAGAAATTTATTTATACAAGTATGCAACGAAAGGCATTTTATGTTTTCAAACGTAATCTGGGCTTTTAAATTATGATGCATGAGTAAAATATGATAAGCATTTAGTTTGAGTATGTAAAACAAAAACAAGTTGGCGATGTGAGAACAAAGCCGTAATGACGGTAATCAGTCCGACAGGCAGACAGACAGTCAGACACACATCCCAACGTACACACAAACAGAGAAGACAGGATTCTTATTTCCTTTCCAAACAGCCTGCCATTGCCACTCTATATGTATAACCAATAGACCCATTGGGTTTCCTGAGGGCGCAACCTGGCGCTGCGCTACCTTGTCACTACACACGCCTCACTTACCTGTTGCCGCCTCACGCCACGCTCCATTAACGAACGCCACTATGTGGCGCCCATGGCGATTTGTGTGTCACGTGATGACGATATCAGACGCATCATTGAGGTTTCGCGCGTTGTTCACTGTGCGTTTTTTTTCGCTACTTGTCGGGGATGGGCTTGTTGATGTGTTCGGCCTCCTGGTTGGAAAGATTTGTCATATCTGGTTCGGTGTTTTACATTATCCCCGGTAGGCGAAAGGCTAAAGAGTTGAACTTCTGTTAGGCCGTCTGTCTTTTTGGTTGACAGTCTATCTGCTTCCAATTTAAAGTGTGAACCCGTTAAGCCAAGTATTGAACTCCAGAAGTTTCATAACAACAGGACAGTTGCTTTAGTGTTTTTTTAAACGCCACCTTTCCTAAATATATTTAACTGAAATGGATCAAAATATAAGGATGTGAAAATTGGATGCAGATTTTAAAAAAAAGTGCCTATATTACCCTGGGCCAATGTCCTTGGACACTCTGGTCATATGCTTTCACTAATTCATGAAACAACACCATTTTACACTCGCAGCATTGAGGACAGCCCAAGACCCTTAAGTATAAGCTCTTTGGTTGCCAGATCAGTTTACCATACTAAACCAAACAGCCGTCGATATTATTCATTCACAAAAATCGCTTTGATTAGTGAGCCGCGAAGGAGACAGATGATACGTTTGATTCACTTAACGCAGCCTCTACTCTGAATTATTGATACCAATAGCTATAGCATTTTGCACGTTAAAAATGCATCCTAGGGACGATGCTCGTTTTAGTTTAAGAGGGATAAGCGGTGCAGATTTTAATGTTGGTTATGATGAGATATGACGAGGTAGATAGGATTTTTGCTTTCGAGTTGTCTGTTGTAAGTTCAAAACTTAGCATTTACACTTACAAATGTGCTTCAATCTAACAATGAGCAATGCTAAGTTTCTAATGGCGAACGCGTTATTGATATATCTTTTCGGCATCCATGCACCAATCCGTTAACAACCATTTCGATAAAAATATGAAAGACACTACTCATATAAAGCGAATCTTCAAGGGGTAATTATATATACATTCCATCCATATATATTTTGTAGAAATAAAAGGCCTGGAAGACATGGGGTTTAATGTTGTTGTTTAACATATAATTTGACACTTATATGCTATAAAATTATAGGAAATCCCCATCTTCTCCGACAAAAGCGTGCTTCTCACTGCTTCATTGCCCATATTCAGAGTTGTATTAGATGCTTTGGCTTCATTAGAGGAAACTAATGACGGGACAAGCAGTCCGGGTATACCGTGTAAATGGGGTTAATGAATGAAGTCAAAATGCGGGATGACAAAAGTATAAATACTTGACTTTCAGCTAAGAAAGAAATAAACATGGGATTTGAACAAAAACATCTTTCAACGTCAGCGAATTTGTTATCTGATGCATAAGTTAGTATTTTGACCTTCAAGGCATCAAGTAGATTCATCTGCAATTACTCGCTGAATTCAATATTATGGTTGGTTAGTAATTTGAAGATTTGAAAGCAGTACGCGTAATAAATATCAAATTATACTCAGAAAAGATAATCATTCGTATTTTTAGAGATGACATAAATTATCAATGATCATATGCTTGGATTAATTTTGAGAAAAAAAGATGGTCCTATTGAAAAAAAAAACATTGTCTGTCCTTGCCGTTAATCAAGTTTATGTTCAATGAAACTGAGAAGCTGTTACCGAGAAAACGGCTCTTTCATCCCGCCACAAAAGAAGCCTTACGAGAAGGAATTTTTAACGATGGGGAGTTCATATTTGTCCCTCGTTGATTTTCAGTGAGCACCAAATGATCGAGTCTAGAAATCTTGCGTTAAATAGAGCTCTAGTACTTATACTAAAGATATCATAATGGCTTTTGCTGCTAATTTATAAACAGAATGAATGATCACAGAAAATGTGAATACCATCAAATTTTTGTCGGTTCGCCGGACCGATTAGTTCAAAATTTGTCAGTCCGGCCGAATATTTGTCGGTCCCGGATCGACGGACCGACGGTTTTCACATTCTCTGTGATTATAAATTGTAGATGTATCTTGTAATGATGTATATTAGTTTTGGTATTTCGGGAGATGTATGTAAAAAGAAACAAAAATGTAATTTAACAAAGCAAAACATGCGACAAAACTTTCTTTCAAAATGGATCGCTATGCTCCCTTGTTAAAATGACAAAGCTTGCAAAGAGACGAAGGTTAAGTGAGGCTTCCGTCCTTCCGTTTAGAGCCATATTTTAGGGGAGCCAAAGGGCCCATTTTCATTGATTAAAATGCTCTCATATTATAGAATGATTTTTTTTGTACCGGGTAGTTTGATATTGTTAGGCCTACATATGAAGGCCCAAAACAGAATACTACGGAAACTGTCTTTTAAATAATCATCATAGTGCATGGGTAAGATGTGATGATTGGAATTTTGAATTCTTGCACAAAACCATAGGGTCTTGGATTGTGAACGTAAAATGAATATTAACAATAAATTTATCTGTCTAGGCTCTATTATAAAACCCTGACCATATAATATTCTTAGATGAACATGCAATTATCCTAAGTTTGTTCAATAATACAATGTAGGTTGCAATTTTTGCCGTTTCTGCATAGATGAAGGCACTCTGCAATTCCTTAAAAAATCCCGATACTCGCTTTAAGCTTCGTGGCATCTCCGTTGAGCAGTTAAAGGGCCTATTGGATTGAGTCGGCTCAATCAGCTCTCAAGACAGATTGCTCTGTTAGCAGAGAGTATGAACAGAGGATAAAGGGACCACATGGACCCATAGAGAGGTCCGAGTGTCCCAAATGGGCTTCAGGACATAATGTGACAATCTGCTCCGTGCTTCATTTGTAGCCTCGAGATCAACTTATCTCGTTTGCTCCCTCAGTCGATATATCAGATGGTGGATCCAACAATTCCATATCGTCTGATGTGGTAGGGTGATGATGCTCAGGGTTAGTAATTTGTTGGTATATATTCACAGGGCTGCATCTACCCCTGCGGGATTGCGGGATTCCCGCGGTTTCAGAAAAAAATCCCGCAGTTTTCAGAAAAAGGTGCGGGATTTATCCCGCACTTTGCGAAGAAATCCCGCACTAATTCGAATAAAGTGCGGGATATTTTTGGAAAAAAAAAATAATTTTCTCTATTAAAATTGTTTGTTATATGATCTGTATTTGTATGAATGTTAACTAAGTTTCGAACAAACTGGTCAAATTCTGACATGTAAGAGAGAAATATTGCCTTTGGTTTCACCTTATTATGCCACTTGAATAAGAACCAGGGTGACCAGCGTCCGGGTAAAAATCAGTAGATTTCAAAATATGATTAGAATTACAAATCATGGAAAACCGACCTTTTTGGGAAAATCAGAGAAAGACCAGGGAATTTCATTTTGGATAAGGGAAAAATCAGGAAATTTCGTTATTATTATTATTACATGCTTGGCGTTGTCTTTATAAAGAAAACATAAGGAGAGCCACTGGGCTTTCCAAAAGCCGTATTTTCCCGGTGACGCAATAATTGCTAATTTGCATATGTGTAAGCATTTTATTGCGTCATTTTTGTTCTTAGCGTTACCCTCCCGGGTAACATGCAGATTAACGTTTTTAATCAAGACGATTCATATTTCATGTTTTTGATTATTACTTTAGGTCTTAATTAATAAACTATGTTAACAATAGAAACACAAAAAGCATATAATAAAATTAATACTTCATGCTTTCAGGAAAATACGGGAATATCATTGCCCCTCGGGAGACCGCCCGGGAGGGCCCTCAGGCTGCGCCTTCGGGCCCTCCCGGACGGTCTCCCTCGGGGCAATAATATCCCGTATTTTCCTGAAAGCATGAAGTATTATTATATTATTTGTTATTTTTATTGAATGATTGAAAAAAATCGCTCGCGCCTTCGGCGCTCGCATACTATACTGTCGCCTTTATTATTTTTGAATCGCGCCTTCGGCGCTCGAATATTAACTAGCTATTGTCATTGTCGAGTACCAGTTAAGGCCAGTTTCAATTTGGTTCATAAAAAAAAAAACAATCAAGGAAATCGATACAGAGAGGTGACTGGTCACCCGGAAAAATGGAAAATGTATGTGTTTATAAAACAAATAGCGTGTTTTTGGTCAAACTGAAAATCCCGCACAAAAATTCCAAAATCCCGCAGTTTTCTGAGTAAGGTGCGGGATTTCCCGCACTTTTACGAAATTGCAGATGCAGCCCTGTATTCAAGATGAAAGCTCTATGATCGTAGGGTGATGAGACAATATTGTCAGTAAATGGCTTTATAATCAGAGACACCATCAAGATTATGGACCTGTATCATTTTATTGAAATGAGCAAAATATCTTGGCTATTCGCGGCTCAAAAAGGGTAACTTTTGTATAAGAACTCACTCTATCTTTTTTGTTAATAATTTCCGGTTTTAACCCACTGGGGAAACGGGGACGCATGTGGTGTGCCAGGAACGGGGGATTGCATGTCGGGAAATGCTGACGCTCATTCAGGGGACTGTTAACGTACTCTTCACTTGATTAATCACACTCGTTTTATTCACTTAACAGGCGCGGATTTAGAGGGGGCGCACCCGGCGCACGCCCCCCTGTTCGCCCTTATATGTAAGACCAAAAAATAAATTTGCGCCCCCCGGTTCAGCCTGATAATTTATATAATTGCGCCCCCGGGTTCAATATTTTCTGGATCCGCGCCTGCTTAAGTCTGAGAACAACTTCAATAATTAATGTCCCTTCCATTTTGGGTCGTTTGACGCGAGCCTTTACAGGGTATTTCCTTTAATAGTAATTTGATTAGGGTTTTACCATCGCAAAGAATAATTGAATTGCGATGCTTGTGATGGTCATGTGTTTTGTGCGTGATTACATTTTGTTCTTGAGATGAGCATGCTATTTAACGGAGTTTTGTAAGGGGATATCCTACCATAAGTTTCCTTCAAGTCTATTTTGATGTCCCGTTTGTGGTTTTAGAATAAGGTATTTTGCATCCGAAAGTCTGTCTGGGCATTTGTGTTCCTATAAAGATGCATCTCTAGTTTTTTTTTCAAGAATCTAGTTTCATAAATAAATTAAGTGTAGATTTAGTATTCCGTTAAGATTTTCCAAATTTGAGTTGTCACAGAAATGGCAAGTGCCATGTCAATTTTATGGTGCAATTTATAGCGTCAGCCTTTTAAAATCACATAAATTAAAGAACAACAATTGTATATATCACCTTTTTGCTATGGTAAAAAGTGTCACCATATAAAATAGCCTAATAAAATAGTTTCATATTTCCATTTCGAGAATTCGTATGCTGTTGGTATAATGTAATAGATCTTACTTTATTAGCTTTTTAATGCGCTTAAAAGGTGAATTATGTTTGACTTCATTAAGCTGCCTCGTTTCGTATTTCTTATGCCGACTCCAATTTTACCCTGATGAATCATTTTGTTCTCTCCAAAACAATGACTGAAATTGAAATTGTCTCGTTGTGTGATCGAATATCAATGCAGTTTTTCTCTCATTAATTATATGCTTTTTATGTCGTTTCGCAGTATGTCTCGTTTCTTAAATAAATAAAACTGATAATTGGCTGCTAATGTAAGAGATGAAAGGAGCTTCATTGCATGTTCATCTTTGAGCATATCGCCGAAATTCATTGTGATATTTTCATAGTGTATATCCGTCGTATATCTGTCGTAATAAGTGAAATATCAGCTCTCAGAAAAAAAAATAAACCGTCATCCTCCCTTTACGTAGCATACCGGTAGCGTTTCATCTAGCCCGGTTAGTAGCCAAGACGCTTCCATTCACACCCAACACCAGTTCCAAGGTCAAATGGCAGCTAACTCCGATAGGGATCTCATCTAGCCCACTAAGCAACCGGGTGCGATTCGACCGTTTATCGTCTCGCGTTTCCTCGCCAGATCTCGTGTGAGTTCGCGCGAGGTGATCGTTCTGTCATCATTACGGTAAATTGGGCTGCGATCCCGACAATAGATTGCATTGGAAATGGATCAAGAGTGGTTAGCGGAAAAATGATCGGTATGCGAGTAGTTCTGAGGGGTTGTCCATGAGTAGTTTGCCTCTATTTGTTTGCGATTTGTTATAGCAACCACTGCATTCAAACTGGATCTTTAAAACAAGGATTCAAATATAGGGCTCCCTTACCCCCACCAAATCCCATGATTTTAGCGACCTTACCCTCACCAACTCTTATCTGTCGACAACGAAAGCTACCGAAACCAAAAAAACAAAAAAAAAACACACACACACACACACTTAACAACTCAGGATATTGTCGAATCGGTCCCTCAACTTTCGGGTCATTCTCGCTGATAGCTGCCGACTGCTCGTTTATCGGGTTTAGTTGCTTATGTCGATGCGTCTGAGTATATTCCAAAATTACTGTTGATTATCTGATAAATGATTTATTTACTATACTACCTATATTCATTTTACACTATTGTTGGTTGTATTGAGGGGGAGAATAGTGTATTTATATGACCCCGATTAATTCGAGAATAAATTGGTTAATCTTATCGAAGTACCTAATATAAACATGTATATTATTTTAGTATAACGTTTTAAACGGCTTTAATAGGTTAGTTTTGGAAGAAATTGAGAAACAGATTGAGTCCCCGTTAATTGTTCGGTGTTATTTTGGTTTAATTTCTTAATGTTTATTGTTGTAATCATCGTAGAACCCACTGATAAAAGGGAGATACAAGTAACATCTGATGACAATGGAGCAGCTCATCACACGAAAGCGAATATAACAATCACTTATAACTAAACATCATCCAAAATATTGATTCGTGACATTCGTGATCTTTCGTCCAACTCACCCCTTAATGTCCTAATGAGCATTTGACTCCCATCTCTCTGTTGAGTAGTTATGTGGTTCATTATACCCACATCACCCAGAACTTGTACATGCATTTTTACTAAATAATGGGGAATAATGAGTGCATTGCAACCATCGTAAACAATAGTAATGATCATGTATATTTCAGAAGGAAAGAGGCGTCTAATATTCGCAATACCCTTATGGCCACCCCATCAATAGTCAGCACAATGCACTGTTAGCTTACTGTGTTTGATCCTTGTTTTTTTGTCGCCCCGTTTAGGGTAATGTCATTGTTGTGACAGTATAGAAAACGATAATGCAATTAATCCGTTTACTCGCAGCACATTTCAGAAATATGGAAACATGGATTAAAAGGCATTTGCAGATGCTTTAAATAGTTCGAACCTCGGGTTTGCTAAGAAACATGAATTAGGTCAGTTTCTGAAAGTTGAAACTCCCTTCACAAACATTTTAACTTAGATTATCTCATCTTCTCGATTTCCTATCTCTATGATTCCAGTAAGTTTCGTTTCGCTACACGGTAAAAGTCAAACCTCATTGTGCGAGATTGTTCTTGCTTTCGGGCTGTTATTCCATAATTCAACATGAGAAGACTGTTTATTCCCCTTCGTTTTGACGGTAATCGGATATGATTAGATTCATGTCGCGGCTGGACGAGCAAAAAGGGAGCTCACATAAGATTTAGCGGTTGCAGTGTTGATGCTCTATTTATTTGTTGTATCTTATTGTTTGGCTGCAAATCATATTTTCTTACGTAGCCAACATTCTTTCTTCGTATTGCTTGAAACAAATGAAAAAATCTCTGGTCAGACGGACGACTCTATTTGGCCTATTGCGCGGGCAAAAGCCATATAGGACCAAAGACCCGCAATTTAGGCGGTTAGGGGAAAAAAAAAAAAACCTTCTACATATTGTATTGGCTCATGTTCGTCTATTTTCCTGTGACAAAAATGTTATAGTCGATGTGTTAAACGATGCATTTGACGAACACACGAATACCGTCATGCAAAGCAACTATCGAAATGCCATTTACAGTTTTTTCAACGCGAATTTGCACGGTATTCAACAGCAATAACATACACAGTTACTGTTATTTTTCCTTATTTACAATGATGTGTTGTGCATATTTAAGGATTCGGAAAAGAAAATTACTAAAAAAGATGTTTGGATAAAAAAAAAAGAATATACAATGTAAAGCAGTATATATAAATAAATATATGTTTCGCTTCAAAGCGAACTTGATCTCTTTGTTCATTACCACCGTCTGGATTGAGTAAACCCAGTTACTCCTTTTCGGCATTTTTACTAGGTTGTAAAGCAAGAAAAACGGACAGAAAACAATGGCAAAATGGCATTTGTTGCCCAATAATCGACTCATTAAATAAGAAATATATCCTGTTGATTTAGTAGCATTTTTCATCCCACTTGCCACAACATTCATAATACATATACTGCTTTCTTTTGACGTAACACTAGACATATGGTTGGAGCAGTTAGTCTGGAAAGAATCTTGTTTATGCATTACAATAAGTTATGTATGACAGAAAACTAATTTTTGATACGCTTCCTTAAGGAAGTCTGTTTGCAATCATACTTTCTTTTCATTGGTCACCCGTTTCAAATTAGTTGAACAACCATATACACCCGTATCATATGTTTCAGGGTTAAATTCGTTTCTGAGATATATTTTGGTTTTACCAAAATGAGACAACTCTTCGCAAAATTTGAGCTTAATTTAAAGTTTGTAGGAAACATTAATTTAAACCACATGAAAGGAAAGGATAACATATCTAAAGTAACACAAACCCCTATTGTTTAAAAATGTTTTTTTTTCATAGGTAACTTAATTCTTTATAACAAACAATAACTGAGTAACATGCAAAATAAGAGCTTAAACCTTCCTGAATCAATGAAAACGAGAGGAAGAAGGAACTGATAACTTATCCATATTTCTTCACAATAATTTGTCGAGCGTAAGATGTTTCTTTGATCAATGTATTTCTTCCCATTGTTTGGATTAACCTGCATTAACCGGAGAAAAGGCGATGTTTTTTACTCAATTCATTGAAGCAAGGGACATATGCTGTTGCACATTCACATCAATCCTTTGTTGAGCGATAGCCATAGGCGTATTCTATTCTTTCTTTGTTTCTGTTTGTGAGTTTGTTTGTATATGTATTTTTCTTCAATTTTACCATATGAAGATACAAATGAATATGTATCACACATGAAAATTCTGATCAAAAGAGATGTTCGCATGGAAATAGTGAAAATCTCGAAATGCGTTTTGTAAAGTGTGATTTTCCATCGAATCGACATTCCAACTAGCGCGAGTGTCGTCTTAAGTAGGGATGGGTCGGGGCCCCGAAACCCCAGGCCCCGTCGATGAAAGTTCAGCCCTAGGGCAAAATTTGCCTCGGGGCCCCGTCGACCTTAATGACATTTACTTTTATCACCACAAAGGATGCTAAATTTAATCAAAACATGCAAATATTAAACAAAAATATATAAATAATTCATATTTATCTACATGTATTTATACATTTATTTATGCAGTGACATGGGAAAACTGTATTTTCAATGAATTAGCATTCTTGATCTTGCGAAGCAATCTCATTCTTAAAATATAGTTTATGTCAAAGCTCGGTGTAACATTTATAAACTACGTAGCGACGGGGCCCCGCGACGGCGCTGGATTTGAGTCACGGGGCCCGGGGTCAAAAATATGGCCCCGACCCATCCCTAGTCTAAAGCGACACTCGCGCGGTCGAAACGACGGCCCCATATGCGACTGTGCGACCGCTAAAGTGCACCCCTGATCATATATGTCATTCATAAATACTGTTACAAAAATGTGATCGTTTTCTATGTTTCCAGTTGCTGTCCACGGCGAAGTAGCTTGCACCTGTTCAGACGAGCCCAACCTCTTCCTGTGCACGCCGCAGACGCAGGGCGAGTGCACGTGCATTCCGTCGCACTGGCGCTGTGACAAAGACGTGGACTGCGAACTAGGGGACGACGAGGCTGATTGCGGTAGGTGTCAATCAAACTATCAATTAGCTGTCAATCAAACTGTTAATTCGCTGTCAATCAAACTGTTAATTAGCTGTCAATCAAACTATTAATTAGCTGTCAATCAAAGTGTTGATAGGTTGTTAATTCAAAGTTAGTTAAATATGTTTAATGAGGTCCGTTTGGAAGATGAAATTGATTGCGGTACATGTTAATTAAATTATAAATTAGCTGGCAATCATACGTTTATATATAGGCTACGTTTGTCTAAAATAGCACTCGCTGCTATGAACGATTGTGTGACCGCTTAGATTCACCCCTGATTCATTTTTCGTCATAAAAATATCAGTAAAAATCATCTTTCTAATTATATTTTAAAACTTTTTAAGTCTTATTTTTTAGACTCAGAACATGTCTCTCTATGTTGATTTTCAACAATTCTTTAAGCTAAACAGTTCAAGATTGCAAAACATTCAGAATTCTTTTATTCTTAAATGAAACTCCTTTTGTGGCAACGCTTTATAAATCTAATTCAATTCATGACTTCATTTAAAAGATGTAATTTAGCATGGTCATTGAGTTAATAAAGCAAAAGGCTTTTCATGAAAGCAGCTTCATAATTTATTCCGCCTGTGAAGGGCGTGTAAAGTGTTTCTCGTCACATTAGCGACCCGTTTCTTCCTTTTTTGAAAAGCGCTGAATGAAAATGAAACGATCTTTTGCCTTGTATGATAAGATCTGTTTATTCATTAGATGGTTAAGCAGCGTTTACATTATTAAGCGAATGTTTAGTTATACTAGTATTATGTAGGCTAAAGAAAACTTATGGGATGCATGTTCCATGGAGTACCTCTTCGGTCCACTTTTTAAATTATTTAAGAAAATACATTAATTAGATATGTGTAAATCGAAGTTCGTTTAAAATATTTATAAAAACTGTGTTATGATATATAATTTGTTTGTGTACAAATGACTTTAGATTCTGGCTTTGAAATTGATTGGCGACTGTACTCGTGCTACTTCATATAGCCTATAAATTCCCACTTACTTTTACAGTTAAGATCTTGATGGCTTATGTATACATGTTTCTTTAAAGGCTTGTCAGTTTTCATTTGATGTAGTGAATTTAGGGGTTTGGGGGCATAATGCATGTAGCAAACCCCCTTTTATGCCTTTTTTGTAATGCAATAACCATGATAAATGAGGGATATACGAAATTGTATGAAATCAATCAGAGACTTGTTAGATGATCTTGATATATAATGAATAATTTTTAATTTGTTAATAAGTGGGGTGTCAGGTTTATTTTAATATTTGATATTTACATTTCATTTTTGGCATTGATTGTATAATGGCATATGTTGGGTGAGTAGTTTTAATAATGCTAAAATATCGTCTTTTCTAGAATATCGTCTTTCTGTCATTCTCTCGTCTATCTTCCATTAATGTTTCTTAGGTGTCTCTTTTCCAAACTCTATGTCTCCGTCTCTCTATATAAGGCCTATACGTCGTATCTTAATTTCTATCCATCTATCTACAGGTATCTATCTATCTAACTATATATCTGTCTATCTATATATCTATATATCTATCAATCCCTCGATCTATCTCTATCACAGTGAAAACATATCAGCATTCTCGATTATAATGACTAGTAGCAATATTAAACAAATATAGATACAGTTGTAAGACAAACATAAACCGTAGTATTTGGACAAGACCTTCTTCAGATAATCTCTAATCAATTCTTTAGATCAAAGAACGACAAGTGATTGAAAAGGGCCACCGAAGACATCTTGACGAACAAACAAAAAATAAAGAAGTATGCTTGCGGCGCCTATTATTTCATATTAAGGGACCGTTCCAACACTTAATTTAATTTGGTTATAACTGCACGGTTGAACAAA